>BDIP01000256.1:0-15372 GCA_003568945.1 Kipferlia bialata
ACAGACTCCTCACTCTGGTAACCATGGTATATATATTGTATCCCCCCCCCCCCTTCTCCAACTCTTCCCCCAGGCTTCGACCTCCGCAGGATGGGCCCCTGTGTGTCTGACCCCTCCAGCACCCCCCTCCAGGCTCTGCTCAAGAGGGGATACATCGCAGCACCACAGGTTAGATGGTTACTGGGGGTCTCTCTCTCATACACACACACTCTCTCTCCCTCTGTCTGATGCCAGTGGATGATCAGACTTGGCTGCCCCCCCGGCAACCTCAATGGCCTCCTTGCATCAAACAATGGCCCTCTCCTCAAGGCCCTCGAGGCCTCAGCCGCAGCAGCCCAGAACCCCAGCGAGTGAGTGGTTATCGTCATAGTGACCAACCTCCACCGTATTGAATCTCACCACCCAGCACCCCCCTCTCTGCCTACATGGCCAAGACCATGCCGTACATGCCGCCCCAGGCCAGACAGCCCATGGCACAGACCCCACTCCCAAAGTTCACAGGGGGGTACGGCATTCATGCTAGTATAGGGATAATGCAAGGTGGACCCACTCTCTTACACAGTACTGACCCCCAGCTATGTCCCTGTCATCTTCAGCGAGACCGGCGGCTCCCAGGTCAGCAGCCCCCCCTCGCAGGCCATGGCGGTGAATGTACCCAATGCTGTCAGCCCCGTGCAGGTGACACCCACCGTCACCCAGGCATCGGTGCGGCCCAAGGCCAGCACATACAGACCCCACCGAGACAGGTCCATCAACTGCGACATCCTCTTCCCCGCCATCTGCGGGTGCATCCTCCTGGCATCCATCATCGTGTCCTTCTAGGGGGAGACAGGTGTCGGTACAGTGGTTCAAGGAATGCAATAGCGTTCAGTGTAGGAATGTGTGCTTGGCACTGTGATTGAGTGTTTGTTTTGTGTTTTCGAAGACGTAGGAAGAATATATTTGATTGTATAGAGTAACCATGGTTAGTATTTGTCTACCCAGCCTTGTGGCTGAGTAAACCCAGGAGTCTGGGTCATGAATAGGTCCTCCGAATATCACATTACATGGTATCTAGCCCCTTGTGCTACGACACAACAAAAAGAACAAGGTAGAGTCACGGTCAGTGCTTCCTTCAGACCGAGGCCCCCCACTATGTCACTGGGTGGCCTTATCGTGTCGCTGGCTGTCCTGCTGGCTCTACTGGGAGGCTCGGTGGCACTGGGAGCGGACAGGGACTGTACACAGGACGACCTTGTCCAGGTATGTGCCACAGTAATGATGGAGTCGATCATGTCATGTCTGTTCAGGTTGCAGTATGTTATATACATCCCACGTGGAGTACAGAGCCATCGTGGGTTATATATGAATGTATACTGGACTCTCTGTTACCAGAACCAAGTACGCAGTTGTATTGATTCTCCATACACCTCTACCCTCAGTATGTCACTGCATGTGAGGAGGGCCAGCAGTACATCATCTACGCCATCCCCTCTGCCGCAGAGTGCGTGGAGGGGGAAGGCTTTGTGGTGCCTCCCCCGGTTGGGGTGGAGTGTGGTATGAGGTATCAGTGTTACGTTGTCATATAGCTAGGGACCCAGACTGACCCTGACACCAGGTGTGACCCAGGTACGTACATTGACACGAGGGAGGGGGACCTGGCCGCAGAGGCTGTGTGCACCCCTTGTGAGGGAGACGAGACGTCCATTGGGGGGGGTGATGTCTATGACTTCACCAAGCTGACCTCACTGCCACTGGGCTTCAACACACTCTGCTCCCCAGGTATCGACTGTATATATATGCAAATGCCACACCATGGGTCTGGTCCCTCTCTCTCCCCCTCTCTCCCCCTCTCTGTTACTTCCTTACTTGGTCTCCACTCCATGTCCCTTACCCTAGATGAGACCCTCCCCGAGGGTGCCTCAGGGTGTGGGGAGGGCTGGTCTGTCCAGGACGGGTCTCTCGAGTGCACAGGCACAGGTATCAGTGTCAGCGCGTGTCTATGCTCTGTATCATACCCTACGTATGGTACTGTCCCCGTCACGCACTCACCCCAGGCCTTGGCTACACCTCCTCCATCTACTGGACTGCTCTCTTCCTGGTCAATGGAGAGCTCAGGGTGGACTTCCGCACCCTGGCAACGCCCTTGCTGGACCTTCTGGAGGTGCGTGGATTCCCTGGTGCTGGTTCTCCCTCTCTCTCTCTCTGTGTCCCTTCTGACCCCAGGTCCGTATCAACGGCGTCCTACTCGACAGCCTGTCCAGCGGGGCAGACGTCGGAGACAGCATAGAGGAGGTATCCACAGACACTATATACACAATGTGTATTACACATGTCCCCGCCCTCCACCCACCCCAGGTGGACTGGACCCGTGCCACCTACCCCGTGCCCCCTGGCAAGCACCGCATCGGTCTGTCCTATGCGAATGAGTCAGTGGGGGACCTGCCAGAGCACGACGTCCAGATCAGACGCATAGAGACATACGGCACAGAGGCCCTGCCGGATAGATGCGGGCTGTGCCCCGCAGGCACATCCCCAGACCTAGCCCCCGAGACAGGGCCCGAGGAGGGGGTGGTCTACACGGGTAGCTGCACCCTCTGTCCCAGAGACACCTACTCACTCACGGGGGCTGAGTGTGTGCCGTGTGGAGATGACCAGTACGCACCGGTCGGGTCCAAGCAGTGCCTAGACAGGTATGTGGGTGTATGTTTATGCTATAGCGTGTGGGTTCGTACAATGATGCAGCTATTGTATCATTTCCCCACCATCAATATAACTCCCACCCCTAGGCTGGTGCCCTGCACCTCTGATGACTTCACCCCTGTGTATGGGGCATGTACTGAGGGACCAGTGGCATATGTGGGAGAGAGGCACGTGGAGGGCTTCGTCCCAGTGTTCCCTGTTGTGTGTGATGTCGATGCATACACACACCCTGCCCTGCCCTCAGTGCCATGTTCACTGTGTGAGGGCACACACGTATACGACAGAGAGGCCGGGGAGTGCGTCGAGTGTGAGGCAGGTGGGTCAACCAGGAGTATACCTGAAATGTTTTTTTACACGGTGTGAGCCCATTTCTCTATACCACCTTCGTTCGCTCACCACCCAGGCCAGTTTGGCAACCAGGATACCCACCTGTGCGAGTGGTGTCTGCCAGGCACTGCGGCTATGCCCCTAGTAGCCTACGAGGCCCTGCCCGCCTTCCCGGACACCTTCACGTCCCAGGTCTCTGACGAGGATGACCTAGGATGGTACATGGGGGGGGAGGGAGAGATTGTGTGTGGACCGATCCACAGGTGGGGGTTGGTGTGGATGTATCCCTGTTACTCACTGTTGTCTCTTAATACTATACTATAACCCCCCTCCCCTCCCTAATGATGCAGGAGTGGTCAGTATGCCTCCCTTAGCATCGATGTCCCAGCTGGGTCCACCTCTGTGGCCATCGACATAGACACAAGGTGCCCGGTGGGGGACCCAGACGTGGTGGCCCAGTGCAATGTCAACCTGGGTGGGTGCTGATGATATGGATGTGGATTTGGATGTGGGTTGATGACCATACCCCCCCCCCCCCCCTCCCCTCACCGCCAGGTGTCTCTGTACTGTTGAGTGGCCTCCAGCCCATAGCTGTGGTGGCTGCCAATGCCGTCTCCACCGTGACCACCCCTGTGTCCACCAAGAACAGACACACCCTGACAGTCAGGGTGGCCAAGATCGGCTCAGATATGCAGGGTACGGTGGGGGCGGGTATCGGCTCTCTATACTCTTATGCTCTTCTGACACAGGTACCGATGGAGACAAGATACTCGATATGGTCGTGTCCGTTGGAAAGGTGCGTTGCCGATGGATATGGTGTTGTATGGTATAATATAGTGTAATATTCCCTGGCCTGTGTAAGCCTTTGATATCTACCCCCCAGGTTCTGATATATGGTGGTCAGAGTGTGGAGTGGCCTGGGGACCGGTGCACCACCTGTCTGCCAGGGACGTACTCCTACGTAGATGCCACCCTTGAGTACATGGCACAGCACGCACCCTATACAGTGACCGAGATTGGTGACACCTCTGTCTCTGCCACCCAAACGGGGTCCAGCCTATGTAGATCATGCCCCAGTGGGTACTTCAGCAATGCCACTACGGGGACAGAGACATGTGAGCAGTGCGAGATCAACACAGTGGCCCCGTTCCTAGGGCAGGAGGGGTGAGGATAGGACTTCTCATTTCGTATCTCATCCTACCCCTCACCCCCCAGGTGTGTAGAGTGCCCAGCCTTCAGCTCCAGTGACGACGGTGTCTTCTGTGAGAGTGTGACTGAGTTTGAGATGGAGGACGGCATGTCATTCAACGTCACAGGCCTCAAGGACCTCGGTGGGTGCCTATATGTATAGGACAGTGCATATGCTATGTCGTCTCTAATATACTACTAATATGTCCCCCTCACCCCTAGGCATGTTTGGACCTGTCAAGGATGACACTGATATGAAGTACTATGTCTCCATCGGCCACAACTCAGACGCTGCCTCTCCCTGCAATGCAGGCAGAAGGGACCTCACGGAGGTGGGAGGCCAGCTCTCTACCCAACCCCCCCCCCCATCCTCCCCTTCCTCACCCCAGGCCATGGCGTGTCAGGTCGAGCCCCTCTCCCTGGGGCCCTACTCTGCCGTCACCCTGCGCCCCACCGTACACTCCACTGGCAACATGATGACATTCACGAGACCGGAGGGGGCAGAGCCCGGGGTGGACGTGACACTGTGGGGAGGTATGCATGCAGAGATAGTAGTGTATATGTCTGTATGCGTCTCCCCGAGCCCTGACCCCAGGCGACCTTTGTGCCCACAACCAGCCCAGACAGACCCTGATCCACCTCCTGTGTGACCTCACTATGGGCACCGGCACCCCACAGGCAGGGGCTGGGCCATCGGAAGACGGGTCCTCCCTGGTGGAGACTGCGCCCTGTCTGTACGAGTTCTACTGGCGGTCAGTGTACGGGTGCAGAACCTGCACGCCTGAGGACTATATAGTGACAGTGTCAGAGTGTGTGGCAGGTACTGCTTTGCATTGATTATATCACACCTTAGTTCATAAGGTCTAATACCCCAATCACTCTCTAGCCCACCCACCGCCAGGTCTTCAGACAGTCACCACCCAGTGGAACGAGGACTCTGTCCTACAGCCCAACGGACACTGCAACAGGTGGCTTAATCTGTCAGACTGTCTATCGTAATAATTAACCTAACCTCAGGTTCGCGTCCCCCCTCCCCGCCCCCTTCACCCAGTCCTGCAGCAATGGGCCGGACCCCGTTGCCCTCTACATCTGCCTAGCCATCATCGCCATGTGCGTCGTGGCCCTGGTCTGTCTCCTCAGGCAGTACTCTCTGCTCAGACGGGACATCCTCTCGGGTGAGCAGGACTCTGCGCTGGTCGATGGCAACCAGAGCTCAGAGCGGTCCCCCCTTAGAAGGAAGGCCTCCATAGGACAGTCTCCACAGTACGCCACAGGGAGTCCCAGCCTGCCAGAGCTACAGCCCAGGCTGGGGTCGGGGGACCTGTGAGGAGCCCTGTTTGACAATTGATTGATGGGTTTTGGTAGTATTGATTTCTTTGGCTTTGAATTGTTAGTTCTTTTGTAGTAACTGTAAGTAAATTGTAATGCATGTATTGCTTATGCTCGACAGTGTAGTGAGAATTGTGGGAGAACACCCATTGTTACAACTGGACCAGGCCTAGTACTCCCAGCATTTACTAGCAGCCCACCCCCCCTGGCATGGGAGACATGGGAGGGGGGGAGTGGGAGGGGAGGTCGAGGTAGGCCTCTACCAGATAGGGGTCGGCAGAGGCAGGCCGGGACTGGGGTGCACCCCCGACTATGACGTGGGAGGTGGACACGGGGTAGTGATCACTGTTGATATGGCCATGGGCCTCCCCCCCTACAACCGCGTTGCCCCCCACACCTCCTTCACTGACATCCCCTACCACACTCACCCCCTCCCCCACATCCGTGTTACCAGGGGTGGCTGCTATCTCTATCGAGGTCTTAGTCTTCCTCCCCTTACACTTAGTGAGGACCACCCCCAACACCCCCGCCAGCACTAACACCCCACATCCAATGCATACCACAAGCACTATCGACTCCTCCTCGGGGTAGCTGGTGCTAGAGTAGGCACACCTGAACCCTTCATAGTCATTCCCGTCCCTATCAGTGTCGAATATGATGTAGGCGCAGTTGTATCCCCCTTCAGAGAACTCCATAGCCTCAGACAGAGACAGAGTACCAGTATAACGCCCTATGTACTCTTGGGGTTAGAGAGGCACACATACTTGTGTCAATACATATATAGAACATGCAACTGCAGTACCTTCATCCCCTGAGTCTGAGGGCAGTCCTTCCGAGCACTTGTCTCTGTACAGTCTGAGGTAGTCGTATGTGTCCTCCAGATACCCTGTGCAGGCCAGGTCAACCGTGAGGAGGCGGGCAGGGTGGATGACATACGTGTCATACCTGGGGTGGGTGGAGGAAGCTGTACGGAGCCGGTATGTGACTCAGCAGATATATATATAGATGAGTTGGGCCGAGAGATAGAGAGACAGAATGAGGTGAGTTACTGCACTTACATTGTGCTCTCATATACTGTGCTATTGAACGTTCCGACTGCAGTCTCAAGGTGGAAAACCTCACATAGTACAGAGGATGCCAGTATCAGCAGCACCAAGGAGCTGGTCCCTGTGGGTGTCAGAGACATGCCTATTATGATACATATATATACATATGCCAGAACCATTACCGTTTCACGATGGTGGGTACCTTGAAGAGACATAGAGCAGACTGGGCACTAGGTCAGAGTCTCTCGGAGGAAGTTGAAGAGTTGAGTTGCGGGAAATGGCAAATATTGACTGATCGCATGCTTGGAAACCACATCAAGGTAGAAAATGGAGAAATGGACGATGACGGTAAATGTGTTCGCTACACCCTCAAGTCTTTTTTAACCTGAAAGTGGACTGTGTCCTCTCTCAGCTGCTGAGTCAGCAGCCTTCTCCCCCCATTTACCACAAGGTAGAGCCGTCCAATAGCCGCAACGCCAAGTTAGAGTGCAAGACGAAGTGCTGCTCTTGGATATATATTCCTGGGAGCGGCACTCTGCTGTATCCAGTTAACAGCAGTCCAAAGAGAGCGACCCTAGTCAATCCCAATGGGAAGTGAGGAAGAGGGGAGTCGTGAGGGGGAGGCACACAGTGAGGGTGTAGCAGATACCGTAGAAGCCACAGAGAATGTTGCCAGTGACGTTGCTGAGTGTGTTGGTGCCCTCCCCCCTAGTCTGAGTGTGCCCAGTATCACCTTGAGTGTCGATGGACCCCCACCCAACAGCATGGCCCGGTACGTGATACCGGCATTTGGAGAAGGTGCTGATGTGGGAAGTGACTCAGAATGCTCTGACTGTGATGCTAGCCCAGAGGTGGTGCAGGGGGAGACACTCTCTACCGCTCTCACCCAGATGTCACCCACCTCCAGTGCTCAGCTGGGAGGGTCTAGTATGGGTGAGTGGGGTGTAATTGGGTGTCTGGATGTGTCTCAGTGAGTCTTCATTCTCATGTCCCCCCCCCCCCCCCCCCCCCCCCCCCCCCCCCCCCCCCCCCCCCCCCTCCTCCGCCTATATTTCGACTCACACTAATTAATATCTAATGTATATTTAGGTCTCTAATGTCAGGCCAAGTTGGTGGCACCTCTCTCTCTGGCACCAAGACAGAGGGAGGCGACGCTCCCCTCAGCCTGCCCTTGGTACCCAACCGGTATACCAGGATGAGCCAGCCACTACACGAGGCAGCGGCCAAGGTGAGACACTATATGTATGAATATATGTATTCACATGAATTGTATTCGCTGATCTCTCCTCTATCGCTTCTTACCCTCAGGCTGATTCGACCACCCTCTCCGATCTCCTGTCCAAGGGATACAACCCATTCGCCAGGTGAGTGACATCCGAATCTCAGGAATACGTGTGGGTATAATTGTGACTGATACCCTCCGTCTCCACCTCTCTCTCTCTCTCTATCTCCCTTACCCTTAGGGACTCCTCCAACCGCACTGCCCTCCACTGTCTACTGCAGTCCAAGCTAGGGGGCAGTGACTCTGCCATGGCCTCTGCCCTACTAGATGAGATGGCTAGGGTGGCAGACAGACTGTTCGCAGGGTCTAAGGTGGGGAACTATGCCAAGATGTATAAGTATTCTTTGGCGCGCACAACTCCTTTCCTCACCCCAGGTCGAGGATGATGGCTGGCGGGACCTTGCCCCTGTATCTCTCCTCAAGACCCAGCCCCCCCTCCCCTCCCACTCTTCCTGTGGCATGAGGGGTGTGGGAGGGGTCGGGGTGGTGGCTGGGATGACTCTAGATGAGCCTAACGGGGCTGTGGGTCTAGGCGGGTTCTCGAAGCTGGTACCAGTCCCCCCTAGTGTCGATACCACTTCACATGGCACCCAGATGGACATTGATATGGGTATGGAGACCGGAGGCAAGAAGCACACCTTCGCGGACCTCCATGCCACTACATACAACCAGTCTGGTAGTATGGCTTCCCTTCCTGTCTCTGGTATGGTCTCTGCCATGCCAGGTCCCCCCATGGGTACTCTCTCCCATACTGCCATGGGGGGTGCTTCCCACACTGCTATGGGAGGTGGCATGGGTGGAGTGGGTCAGATGCAGCAGTCCCTAGGAGTGCCTAGACAGACCTTCCCCCAGTATCAGCAGTCCCTCCCTATGCACCCCATGGGTCAGAGGGTGGGCATGGGTATGGGAGGGCCGATGCAGACCCACATGGGTGACATGGGTGATGGATCTCTCAGTGGCCCTATGGGTGGGGTGGCTAGTGGGGCTGTGGGCCTCCCTGTGACCCCTGTCCCTGCCTCACTTGTCAGCCGCATCATAGACGCTCTGCCGCTCAGGTACCAATGACTACTCTCTTCACATATCTCGTTGCGTAAACTCTCTCTCACCCCTCAGGGATTCTCTCGCTGTGTGTGGGGTGGACAAGGCTCTACAGAAGGTGTCAACTGAGTCTCTGGCCAGGCGTGATGTCCTAGACTTCAGCGACACACCTCATGTCTCCAGTGCATCCATACTCAACCTGTGCTCCATGTGCCCACAGTGCAGGGTGGTGGTGCTGGATGGCTGTGTCAACCTGGATGACAGCACGGCGCTGAAGGTCATAAGGTGGGGGAGAGGCACTCGCTACTTGTGTTCCACACTCTGGATATACATACATATTACTTAACCTATTGTTATATATACTTTGATTGATATATATACTTTCATCGTCTGACCCCAGGCTGTTGGAGACTGTGCAGGAGATATCCCTCTGCCACACCCCAGTGACACCCTCTCTCATCAGACCCCTTGTGGAGGAGCTCACAAAGAGGGTGCGCGTCACGCCTGTGCGTAGACTGGCCATAGTGGGTACGTGCATGTTAACATATATATATCATATGTACTGGATATGTGTACTTACCGCCAGGCACTGAGCTGGTCCACCCCCTCATGTTCACTGCCCTTCGCGCCTCGCCCGTCCTCCCCCTCCTTGACTGTCTAGACATTGAGTTTGTGGGGTGGGGGGGTAGCATGCACGACGAGCGTGGGCCTTCCTACAACGCCTCTGTCTCTGTGGCCAAGGAGGGAGAGATAGAGAGAGCCATGGCGAGGGAGCGCCGCAGCTGCATCCCCTTCCCTGCCCCTGCCTCTATCGATAGATGCAGGGCCACATTCCATCCAGGTTGGTATCAGTATACATATATATATTGATGTATATTCTTGTTAGTATCAGTATGCGTATGAGTAGGAGTGTGATATATACCTCTTCCTGGTATATTGGATCCTCACCTCCAGTCCCTCTCAGTGCCAACTCCCTCCGGTCCCCATCTGGCAAGGACACCCAGTCCCCCACCACCCCCACCCCGCTACCACCGCAGCCAGATGCACATGCATACCCAAAGTTCGGACAGCTCTTTAGCAGGTATGAATCAAAGTGCTGACCAAATCTACCTTTCTGATTTATGAGACACGTATGTAGATGCGTCTCACCCTCTCAGATACGCTGGGTGCCGTGATGTGGCAGATCTCGAGGACAGGATAGGGTGCACTCAGACTGTGTCTGGGGCTGACCACTCTGCCTCTCTCTCCCTGCCTCTCCACACCCTGCCACCCCATATACGTGTGGATAGCACTATGGGGCAGACAGGGGCTAGCCCCTCCACCTCTGGCCTCTCTGACCAGGGCACTGTGGAGTCACTGGCACAGGCCATGCTGAGGTGGGTGGAGACATCAATAGTGAAGGGAGCAGAGTACTTGGTAGAGTATATCAGTGCAGTAGTTCATTTATACTGGCACAGGCCATGCTGAGGTGGGTAGAGACACCAGTAGTGTAAGGGATTTGGTAATATGCGTACGGTAGTATGTGTATTCTCTGATCAATGACTCACTCTGTAGGACTGTCCCCTCCTGCCGCAAGTGCAGCCTGGGTGTGCTTCTGCCCTCCTCCGCCCTGGCCCAGAGGTCCCACCCCGTCACTGCTGCTGTGCTGGCAGACACTGTACACCCAGTGTCAGTGAGAGAGAGAGTCACGCTATACGGCAGGTATATACGCGTTATCGTATGTGTATTATTTCCCACCACTCTCCTCATACCTCCAGTGCGTGCACCAGTCTGCAGATTGTCCACCGCAACGCCCCCAGCCTCACACACGTGGCCCTGATACAGGTATGGGGTAGTATTGTCAGAATCAGGGGGTGGATGGTATTTATAGACAGAACGTGAATGTATGTAGCCTGTACAGTGATATCCCACTCATTCCAGGTCCCTACCGTTGGTGGTACCACCATTGAGAACATCCTCAAGACATGCCCAAGGCTCACACACCTCCGGTACGTAGTAATCACACTTAACACACACAAGATTATAGTACGTATGCCTTTCTATCCCAATCTGCCTCTGACCCCAGTGTCGAGGGTGGGAATGCCATCCCCGGCATATTCAAGAACATTGTGTGCCCCACCCTGCGGTCTCTCTCTCTCTCCATGTGCCCCTGGCTCGGCTGCTCCCCCTCTCTCTCCACAAGCACCTTGAGTATATACCCCTCTGGGCAGGACCCCAACCAGAGTATGCAGGGTGGATACATGATGCACCGCAACGGTATGAGGGTGGATAAGCGGCGGGATAGGCTCCCGAACCAGTACCTGGCCCTGAGTGCCCTGCTGCAGTGCTGTCCCAACCTCACAGAGCTCAGGCTACACGGAGTGCAGGTGAGTGGTATGCCTGAAGATCATCTCCTCGTGTCAATTGTTCGTGACTCACACTCAGGACGTACGTGCTATCTCCCGCCTCCCTGCTCTCTCCTCCCTGTCGGTCTCCTTCCCTGACATGCCCAACGCCCCTTGCCATGCCCTGCCCCCCATCTCCTTTGGGGTGCTACCACACACACGGTCTCTGGAGCTGTCCAACCTCAGTCTCGTAGGGGTGTCCCCACTCACAAGGTAAGGGACATACATCATATAGCCTAAGTCACACTCTTGCTCTCCTCACGTCTCTTGTATCTCTGTCTCACCTTTATTTATTTTTTATTATTCATTTATTATCTCACTCCCAGGACCTCCCATCCCACTCTTAGGAGTCTGACACTGAGGAATGTAAAGGCACAGGAGCTAGGTATGTGTCTCTATATTTACTGACTTGGTCTCAATAGGATGGTGAATTGAACAGTGACCACCTATGTATTGTTCCGTGCCTCACCCCCAGAGATTAGACACGGCGCTCTGAGTAGCCTGACTGTGCAGATGTGCCCTACCATGAGCAGGTACGATAACACTGATATCTGCATCCTAAGGTGTATCACACTGAGGTTGCAATATACCTGTTTGATGTCTTTCTCACCCCCAGAGTATCTCTCTCCTGCCCCTCCCTCCTTAGTGTCTCTGTGTCTGGGTGTCCCCGACTGAGTGACATGGCCCTCATGGCAGCACCCTCTCTACACACGCTGGAGATGGACACACTCCCTGCACTCGGTATGTGTATGTATAGATACATGATAGTAGTGATACTACTCTAGTCTCCTCACCCTTGCAGGCGCCCTCTCTCTGACCCCCCTCCCCCCTCGCGTTGCTGCTCTAGAGAGATACCAGAGACTGCTGGGTGCCTCACATACCGTTCTTCTCCCTGGTCTGTCCCGCCTTAGCCTTGTGTCCTGTCCTAGACTATCCAGTGCGTCAGTGGCTAAGGTGGTGGGTGCGACATCCCACCTCACCCATCTGTGCCTCAGAGAGACCAGGTAGGGAGGGTATATTGATGAGCATATTATGTACTGTGGCTATGTCTGTCTTTGTTTACCTCTCCCACCTCTCTCACCCCCTAGAGTGAGAGCTGAGGACCTGTCACAGATGCCCATGCCTGACCTTGCATCCCTCACATACACGGGTGGCAGAGGTACCTATAACTGTGTGGCATCATCTATGATACTATACAGTCACTCTGCCTCCCCTCCTGACCCCAGGTGTTGACTGTGACTCTTCCTTGGCCTTTGTCCTGTCAAGCATCCGCCGTCTGTCCTCTCTCTCTCTCAGGGAGACTGAGATTGGCGCCCAGACCCTCTCTGCCCTCCTCCAGAAGCATGCCCCCTCCCTCGCCTCCATCGACATTGGGTCATGCTCTACCATGGCGGCAGGTCCCTTGGCAGAGCTTGTACTCGGAGCAGACAAGGCCCTAAGGCGGCTGATTCTCCCCTTGCCCACTGACTACACTGCTGGTGATGGTGACCATGCCACACAATCCTTGGTTAAGGCAGTTACTGGTGCACTGCCTCACCTCGACTACCTCAGTGTCACTACATCCCAGGGCGCCACCAGATACTCTCTGTTCAGGCCATACGGGTCTGTGCCTGGGGTAGATACTCAGGCAGAGCATGCACTGCGTACCATAGTACACGAGGCAGCCACCCGGACACCCTCTGCACCCACACCCCCTGAGACAGACAAGGGGGAGAGGGAGAGAGAGAGAGAGACTGAGGCAGAGGGGAGGTCAAGGGGCTGGGGTCCTGACCCTAGTGGTGCCTTCCCCGCACCCCCTGCCCCCAGGGCCAAGAGGGGCATGGGGCCACCTCCATTGGTAGGGGCAGACACCAAGGCTACGCTGGGTCAGCCATGAGTGTTGTGTCGTGTGTGAAGAGTGATTGTGTGTTTCTATATGAAGTTCGGTACTTGTTTTCGTGTTTCAATGTCGAGAGTGTATGTTTACCTCTCCTGTACGTCAGCGGTGCATTGGTGTGTCTTTGTACACAGTGAATAGATGCATGGAAGTGTATAAGGCTAGATGTGGGGTATATACTTGTGGACCAATATGTATCTATTGTGTTGTGAGAGTCATCTGTTTCTCTTGGATCGGCGGTCCACTGCCTCCTGGAACTGTCTCGCCATTTCGGCCTGCTCCTGATACGCTGGGATGGCAATCTTCACCTTCTCCTCCTCGGACAAGGCCAGGAACTCTTCCTTGTGCGTGATCATCCAGTGCAGATGGGGGAAGCTGGGGTGAAAGAGTAGTAGTGCTTGAGATACCAACAACTGCTCGCATACAACATACCACATATGATACACTCACCGCTTTGACCCTTCCTCCTCAGAGGTGTCCTGGTTGTTGGGAGTATGCTTCTCGGATGGATCCCTCATTGTTGGAGACCGGTGAAGAGGAGGCTATAGGTAGTCAGTGTTTTTGCTCCCGCCCCTCTGATCATCAATCCGGATAGAAACCGGAGATTGAGGGTTCATTAATGAAAGACTTTACTCTCTATCACTCCACAACACTCAGCTGTTCAACTTGAGCACACCATAACTCAGAAGCAGAATATATTCCACCACAGACACAACACAGCCCGATTGAGCGACACCACACATTACAAAGAAAACCGTAATAGTACACAAACATATTATGACACTTGCACAAGAACCCATTCTCTCAAAACACTAGAGAGATCATTCAAACCTCGTCTTGCGTGTCCCTGGCCGCCTCACTTCTCCTGCTGCCCCCTGAGCTGCATCTGCCGCATGAAGGCCCTCCTCTTCCTCTCCTTCAGAGCGGCGCTCTCTCCCTCCGCCTGGGCGGCCTCTCTCTCTCTCTCTCCCCTCCTGTCTCTCCTCCTTCTTAAGGGGGCAGGCGAGTTCAAGGCAGGTGCCCTCATGACTCCCCCTATGCGGCGCCTGGGCTGCCTCTGCTGGCTGGCTGCCTGTGCGGCAGCTGAGGAGGCATGCACACGGGTGGGGTGCGACTGCTTGGGTGGAGACTTGACAGAGACGGAAGAGCGGGCCGGGGCGTGGTTGCTGTTCACCTTCGCTGGTCTGGACCTGTCTCCAAACACCCTGCTGTGTACATCTGACACGTGGGGCTGTCTCTCGGCCCTGGCAGGCTGACGCTGCTCCCTCACACGCCGGACATCCCGACCCCTATGTTCCCTCTCCTGTACAGGTGCCTCGGGGTGATGTCTTGCACTCTCCCCCTCTCCCTCCATGTCCACTGCCTCTCTCTCTCTCTCCCCCTCCCTGTCTTCATACTCATCGTGCTCTGGGATGGGTTCGTAGAGGGGTGCATCCTCCCCAGGGGGCGCGGCCTCTCTCTCTCTCTCTCTCTCTTCCCTCCGTCCCATTCCCTTGGGTGCCTTGAGCCCAGGTGACTCGAGGTTGTCTTGGCTGGGGGTGAGAGACTATCTATCTATATATCAGTGCATATATAGACAACGCAGAGTAGGCCTCGCCTTAAGAATAGAGACATCTCCATGTTGTACATGCACACATCTCTAACAACATTGATACACTGACACTAACCTGGTTAGGTAGAAAGGAGCGTATAGGTCCCTCAGGTAACCAGACAGAGCAGCACCGCCCCCTCCTTGTCTGACCAGCACCTGGCCATTGATGAGCCTGGGGTCAGTATAAATAGAGCATAGACTGATAGTATCAGTACTATACTATAAGATATACTGATACTGAGAGTACATTGATGGCCCTGGGGTGAGACTGTATCAGTACCAGTATCCGATAATGGAAGTATACAGCACATATACTGCTGGGACTGGAGTCACACCCACCTGAGCCTACTGATACTACTGATACTGATACGGAGTCACAAACACTGTGATACGGATACTGATACGGATACCTGAGTCTGAGCCTCCTGTCCACCAGGTACACGTCCTGACTGACCCTCTGGATGTCGATGCGGACAGGGCACCTCAGGTCGACAAGCACAGCACGCTGCACGTCAGAAGGAGTCCATATATATATATATATATATATCTTGGTATGGCGACGGTGGTGGTGTGTGTGTGTGAGGGGGGGGGGGGGTATAGGTATATCAACACTAATGCGGACGTACCAC
>BDIP01000257.1:0-23440 GCA_003568945.1 Kipferlia bialata
GGGGGGGGGGGGGGGGGGGGGGGGGGGGGGGGGGGGGGGGGGGAGAAGGAGAGAGGGCAGGGTCACCAGATTAGGACGTCTGAACTATTAGAGCAGATAATTGATCTATATACAACATATATCATTGTAGTACTGGGAGGAGCCATTGTTGAAAGTGTCTGAAACACAGAAGACACCGACATAAGAGAACAGACAAGGAACAATAGGCGAGCCATAGTGGCTGCCTACTTACTATAACATAGTAAGTACATTAATTAGTACCTGCCAACAGTGTCGTTGACCTTTAAAGACGAGTGGCTGGTCACTGCGAAGTCACTGTGGCCGCCACAGTGTGGCGATGGAAAAGGGGGCAAAGTAAGAAACATAAGTGAGCAAGTGGCACTGAACACAGTACTCTCTAATCAAAGACTGTGTTTTGGCTCAAAACTAAAGCAGTCAGAAGGTACCCTGCCGTTGGAAGCCTGGAGGTATGTACATATACCGAACACATGAAACGACGTTTACATTTAGGAGTGATGTGTTCAGTATCATTTGTATCTAGTCTCTGGCAAAACAACTGACTCATGCTTCCCCTCTAACCCATAACCCATATTAGTAGTATAATATATACATGAGTGATAAGACTCCATATTGGTGTATGTAGAGGACGCTGTCTAGAAATACATACCCCCCCCCCCCCCCCCCCCCCCACACCCACATTTCCTCATCCTAGGCTACCTCCCCAGAGGGTCTCCCACTCGGGCACTCATTCCTTAATGGAAAGAGAGACCAATCTCATGCCTGGTTTCATGTGGGACACTACGGCTCTCCAACTTGCCCCCCACCAGTTTCTGAAGAAGTGTGTCAGTGTTGCTACTAACTGCCTGCTGTGTGAGCTGACGACACACGACTTCAACGAGACTAATACAGAGAAGGGAAGGCACATTGAGTTTGTTTTCCTCACACGTGCCGATGGTGACAGTCCGCTACACATAGTACGGGATCCTATGCTCAGGCCGCCCCCTACTCATAGCACACTGTTCGGGTACACCCTCACTAACGTGGATGGGTGTGTGTACGTCTTTGGTGGGACTCATGACCACACTTTACACACCAGCGACCTCCACATACTCCACTTAGATACACTGGAGTGGGAGACACTGCGGGACCCCAGCGTTAGAGAGAGAGATACTAGCTTCACAGAGAGGCACACTCCAAGAGCCCCTGATGCTAATCGCAGCCTGCTGTATAGGGTGAAGAGGAAACTAGGGCTTATCAGACCTGATGGGGACAGTGTGAGCCCCAGTACTAACTACATCCCCATTATAGACTGCGGGAGTGACACTCCGGGTGTCGGTGTGGTGTGGCCGTCTCCCAGAAGGCAACACCTTGTGGCACCAGGACACCACTCTCTCTCCCTTCTTGGGGCCATGAATCACACCTTGCCCAAGTGGCATCCCGAGTACTCGCCCACCGTCAAGGGTGACTACACATTCGACACTGAGGACAGAGTATGGGCACGGCTGGACAGAAGTACCAGTGGGAGAGATGATGCACTCTATCAGGTGGTATCAGTACCAGATGGACCTCTCTTCTTGTTTAACAGGTCTGGAGTGTCCACCTATGCTGGAGATTGCTGCCAACAGGCCCCATTCACACTGGGACGCGATATTTCGGCGGAGGTGAGCATTCTATTAGTGGCATTATTATATATATTTTTCTGGTGCAACATGCAGCGTATTCTACCAACACTGACCCAGGTCTTCGGCCGCCACCTAGTGTGCCTGGCATCAAAGTGCCACCGTATATATGCTCTGGACACAGTATCTGGTGAATGGCACGATTGGGGGGTACTCCCGATAGAGCGAATGCAATTCACCACCCCTGCCCTGTACAAACTAGATGATACCACAGCAATTGTGGTCTATCCGGTGAAAGAGAGGCGTGAGGAGTCATCGTATGTTACCACCTCTATTGCCCTGCTGGAGATACCTCCCGGTCTGATATAGCCAGAGGACGGATCAGTGGCCTAGTGATTTATTGCGTAGAGCACACCGAGTGACTCGACCAGCCTTAAAGGGTTTCTCTGTCACTTACTGGTTCCGACTGTCCACCAGAGTGAGTCCGGGACTCCAGTCTCAGGTCACCAACTAGAGAAAGGTTCACCACATGTCACATATCATTCAAACAACGGGTGTGACCACATTATTGTGTATCGCCAGTCAAGAGAGAGATTGAGAAGTAGGAGACGTATTACAGTCTTCAATACAACCAGACACACAGCATAGGCAACACTATCCAGATTAGTCACATGTCGACAATTCTAATATATTGTCTGTATAATAGACTCTGTCTATTTTTGGTTCCATAGAGAGAAGTAGTATCGCCGAAAGAAGTGAACTTTCACGTTGAGTCAAGATAGTGACTCACTGGGAGTCCCTATCTTGACTCCCAGACTGGGGAGTCTCTCACATGGCCACTCTGGCACTCTCTGACCCCAGTGCCACCCTGTCCAGAGAGGCACCCAGAGGCACCGAGTGGTTCTCTGACACCCTCAGCGTGTACTGCTGTGTGGCACTGTCAAACACTACAGCCATGGCAACAGGTGTTCCAATCAGAAGAGGGGTGGCGTCACTGGCCTCCACCCAGGCCTCGTCCGCTTCCACCCTGTACTCGATGACAGCCAGTACATTGACAAGTACCTTGAAGCGCACCATGGGTACTGAGTCTACAGTGGCCACTGTAGGATAGACGTCAGGGTCTGTTGAGAGGCACACTGCGCCAAAGAGCTGGGTCTCCCCACTGGGTACAGTAGGCTGCACTGATGAAGGAAGGCAGGAGTACATGGTCCTGATATCACTCAGGTACTGATTGGAGAGCCTCACGGTGACACTGGGGTTGCGGATGTCGTCGTGGAAGATGTACTCAACAGGTAGCATGTACTGGGGGCCAGGCACTCCGAGCTTCTCAGCCAGACCGTTCAGACCCGCTGTGAATCCAGGCTGGTTGATATGATCGTTGGTCAGCACCACCTCCCTGCCCTCACAGCTGAGGAACACTCTGTTGAGGTTCCTGGCCAATGGCCTTCTGCGCCTGGTTCTCTTGATCTTGATGACCTTGTCACCGTAGGCAAAGGCCCCCTCCCCCACCGACCTCCTGCTAATCCTAGAGCACCCCACCAGCACCAGACCAACACCCCCAATGGCAAGGCTGGGACCAAGGAAGGCCAGCTGCCCAGCGCCAAAGGACAGAGTCGCAGTGCAACCAGTACCAGTGAGGACAGCACCCGTGTCGAACACTAGGTTCCTGAAGGACTTGTCGGCTCTGCTGTTGAAGCGACCTGCTACCTCATGACCCCAGTTGGGGGAGCGGCGGTTGAGGTCCTCCACTATGCGACGTGCACCTGTGGGAGGAACGGTGATAGGGGATATCACAGGAGGATGGGCGGCAAAGGAAGACACGTCGAGCACCTGGGGTCCGGTGCCCTCGGACTCGTAGGTGAAGGGGGCAGGGTACTCACCGACCACAGCTGCCAGTCCCTCTATGGAAGAGGGTACACTCGAGAACCCCCCGACTGATGCCTGGTAGAGAGTGTCCATCCGTGTCTGTATAGCCACCTGGTCCAGAGGTCCAGGCCTCTCCATCAGATGTGTCAGATCGTCTATGAGGGCCGTGGTTGTCTCCCCACCGACAGCCACACTAGGGGTGCCTAGGAAGAGAGCATAGGCACCAGCACCAACACCCACAGGGGCTGTGACCGGGTTCGAGTAGGCGACAACTGCACCGATGAGAGCGAGGCCATATGCTGCTCTCCTGTGGTTGAGGCTCCACTTGTGCTCAAGGGCGAAGGTGCCGTCTGCGTTGGCGATGGCTGTCAACTCGTAGTCCACACAGAAGCACGATGCGGTGTTGATGGCGTACTGCTTGTACCAGGGGAGAGAGGCAGTGACGTTGATAGAGACAGGGCCGGTGGTGTCCGTGGGGATGTACTCCTCGAGAGAGGGTACCACAGAGGTCTGAGTGACATAGGCCCTGTTGGTGTCACTGTCGTACCCAGCTGCTGTACCAATGCACCCATCAGGTGTATATATACCAACCTCCACGCCGTGCCCCACCTTGTAGTAGACGTCTCCCAGCATACAGTTGCTGGATGTGGTGACTGTGCCATCGGTGTCACCCGACAGTGTCTGGTTGTACAGACCCTGGGAGAGAGACAGGTTCCAGTGCAGCGGGGATGTCATTACCGTGTGGGTAGAGAAGAGTTCGGGCCAAAGTTGACATCGTGTGAATACACGATATTTGAAGGCCTCAAAGTGGATGCCATCAAACAATGTAACTCAAGACTGTAACCACTATCCCCGAGGACTGGAGATCTGTTGTCAACTGCAGACCCAAGAGTGGCAAGGGTACTTCCAAAAAGTAGTTGGTGTCAGTGCATGTCTACCCCTTCTTCCTCTATCCACACCTGCCAAGGGTCCCATTCTAATAACAAACTGAAGCACAGCATGTACTTTGAATGTTCCATCTGTGGAGAAGGTGAGTGAGCAGTGCAATTATGGAGTCATTACTGAGGTGGAATATGCTATAGAAGTTCTGCTCTGGTTGATAGTATTAGTGAATATCTCTCTACCACTACCACTGCAGTCACGTGTCCATATCTGCTGTGGTCCTATCTGCCGTACGGCCCCTATCTCTACATGCTCATTTGTGGCACACTAGATGTATTTCCTCTCTGCATTTTTGACACATCTACACTCAAATCCCAGTGGATCCTAGCCTCCCAGCCGTGGTCACCCCCTGTGGCCACCTGTTCCACGAGGCATGTCTCACCCAGTGGCTCCACACAGATGTGCCTCACTACACCCGCACGCAGGCCGAGTGTCCCATGTGCAGGAGTACGTGCACCCTCACACAGTGCATCAAGATCATGGGGCAGGTAAGTGGTAGTATCCGAGATAACAGATAGCATGTATTCCTATCTCTAGCACAATGAGGTACCAACACCTATCCCAGGGAGGTTTTGATGGGGCAGCTCTGCCTATTGGGTATGGACTAGGAATGGGCGGAAGTTATGAGGACTCTTATAGTGAGACAACGTCAGAAGAGGGAGACTCGACAGGTATTCGCACCATCAGATATCCATCAGGCACCGTGTATGTTGGCGAAACAACACGATACGGCACAAAGCACGGCCAGGGAACACACAGATATCCCAATGGCACTGTTTATACTGGTGAGTGGAGGGATGGGTCTAGGCACGGCCATGGCTTAATGGCACACGCCGATGGTTCATCCTATGCTGGAGAGTGGAGAGACCACCAGTGGGACGGCCAGGGCACATACACATACCCCGATGGCGGTACATACTCTGGCGGGTGGAAAGAGGGAAAGGAACACGGCTATGGCCGACGCACCCATGCCGATGGCTCTGTCGAAGAAGGAGAGTGGAGACACGGACACTTGGAGTAATACTCCCTACAGACGTTTTGGTAGGGCGGGGATACTCTAAGAGGATCCCTCTTCAATAGAGAGGGATCCTCTAGGAACATGCCATATGAGATAGTTCTAACGTTTGACCTATAAATAGGCTATGAATATATGTCTAGGCTCAGGGTACTAGAGTAAGTACACACGGGATAACAGAGCGCATCAGCGTTGGGCTTTGTTATTCACATACTACTCTTATGTAGTATACCACGATACCATGGCAAAACACGAGGCAATACCCAAAAGAAATATGGCCATTGTAGGTTGCATTGTACCTAACAATGCATCATCAATATCACAGGACATGACACGGATGCAGGGAGGGGCAAGCAACCATTGTGTATCGCATACTCAGTATGCCATACTGTTTACCACCACACCCACTGACTCAGTGACGAGCCTCGGCACTGACGAGACTATTTGAGAATACCTTTTACCATCACCCAAAATAGGCCCATATGTCTCTGGATTCATAACTACATCACTTGCCTTCCTCTCTATCTTCTGTTCTGAGGTATCACATACAAGACTTCCATGGATGTCAGAATGATCACTTAACATGGCTTTCAAGACTGTGTGAATACATTATCAGTTCTGATGTACCTGCTACTTAGCCGACTGGAGGAGGACAGGGTTTCCTGGACCACTGTAGAGTGTAGAAGAATTCGTAATGTAAATCACGAATTTCCGTCTATTGACAACAACCCCTTCGCAAAAAATCAAGTAAGATCAAGAAATCTTGGCTATTGGGGGTCTAGGTAACTCATCTCCCCTCACTACAGCAATGACAAGTCAACATGACATGTCATGTCAGGGAGCAATGCCACGGTGTGGCTCCGTTCCGTCTCTTCACCCTCTGTGATGCCGGCCATTGCTGATAAGGCCTTCGGTAAGGCCCGTGAATTGGCGGCTGGCGTGACGTTTGCAATTGCAGTGGCCCTTGCTGGAGACGGCGCCATCCCCCTCAACCGTTCTGTGATACCATTCGCTGTCAGGGTGTCCAAGGCCATGGCGGATGCCGGCCTGCCTGCCCCTGTGAAGGGCCTGGCCAAGAAGATCCACGCCTGTCTGCAGGGCAAGGCGGAGATGGTGGATGCGGTGTTTGATGTGATTGAGAGGAAGACGAGGAGGAGGGTGGATGGCGCGCTGGCCAGGGCCCAGCTGGAGGAGATCCTTAGGCCCCACATGTCAGAGATATCAGAGGTATGGCAAGTGGCACAGTGTGTATGGCTGGGCTTAGAGATAGAGGGGGAGCTGGATATAGAGCTGCATACCTGTGTGTATACTCATGTCACCCTCATCAGTATCCGGTACAGTGTCTCTCTCTATGTATCTCAACCCTGCAACTTCATGGTGAGCTGATATCCTATATGTTACTCTCTCACTCTTGAGTTACACTGTGGATATGCGTATCCCCTCTCATCCCCCCCCCCCCCCCCCCCCCCTCGCTCTTTCTTTTTTTCTTCCTCCCCCCCCCCCCCCCCCCCCCCTCTTTCCTCTCACTCCAGCGCCCTTCTCGCTGCCATCCGGGTGCTCTACTGTGCACTTCCAAAGGGAACTAGGTGAGATACAGGCAGTATATACCTCCCAACCCTATTCACACCCAAGTAGTATGTGGTGATCATGAGTATGTCTCAGGTATCAGCTGATGTCATTTATACTAACCCCCAGGCAGTATGTGGTGACCTCTGCCGGTGACCCCCTGTCCACACACACTGTAGAGGCCACTGGGCTGTTGGCCAGTGCTGCTGTGACACCTGTGCCCTCGGTGTCACATATGGGTGTCACACCTAGTACCAGCACACCTGCACCAGGTCATATATATGTTCATTACCTGGTAGTATAGATTCTTCGTCATTCCCAGTTGCAGTCTGCTAGTACCATGTCTGTTTCCCACCCCAGGCACCACCCTGATTGACCTGATATATATCACTGACCGGAAACATATACCGATAGTATTTATTATTTGCCATTCCCGGTTCTATTCTCTTCCGTTTTCTCACCCCAGGCACCACCCTGATTGACCTCTCCCATGACCTGGCTGTCGTGGCCTTTGTGTCTGTATCATGCAGAGACGGGGCATCGGAGGCAGCATACATTAGGGTGGGGATATCCATTACACTAACACTATACTAGTATTGCCCATATTACTGTACTATTGTTGTATTGTCCTGTCCTGTTATTTGGCCTTGTCCCGTATCTCTGACCCCAGGACCTGGCCCAGCTGATGAATGCCTTTGATGCCGCCCTGACCATGGCCAATGGCACACTCGAGAAGATAAAGGGGACTCAGGTATGGGGAGTAACGATATGATCAATAATGTGGTAATCATTATTGACAATGTGTATGGTACAGATTCAAGAATCATCCTACAGTTGGATCAGCATTATACTACATAGTGCTATATCTCTAACACTCAGGAGAGCATCATCCTCAAGTACCCGTACAGCGGGGAGACCCAGGCCCAGGCAGCCTGTCGCTATGTTGTCTGCTCATGTCTGCATGCCCAGTTCAGTGTGAGGGGGCTCAGAGGGTTCGGCATACCCCTCGACACAATAGCAGGTATATGTGTATATTAATATATATTAATATTTATATATATATATATACATATATAAATATATTTATATGTATATAATTCAGTTGACACACTTTTCAGCTGTACAGTAGTAAGTATACGCTTTGTGGTGTTATATGTGATGTTATACTTGTCGTCTCTCCTCTACCCTGACCCCTCAGGTGCGTGTCGGTGTGTACTGTGGGCTTGTATACATATCCCCATAATCTGCATCTTGTAAGTATAGCCGACGTTCTGTTCCATTGGTTCTCTTTCTGACCATTAGGTGTGCGTGTTGGTGTGTGCTGTGGCCCTGTCACAGGGGGTGTCCTGGGGTCTAAGGAGCTCATGTATGACGTGTTTGGAGACACAGTCAACACAGCCGCTAGGTATATATCATATGTATGTCTCTGTACAATGTACTATATCTTAAACCCTCATTCTGTCTGTGGTTGTGGTCGTATACTTGAAGGTTACTAACCCCCAGGCTGATGCAGAATGCAAGCCATCTATACATTTGTGTTATTTTACCGCTACTACATATATTAGTGTTGTTATAACACTGCGCATACCCTGTCCTACCCCCAGGCTGATGCAGAATCTATATTGTATTGTATATATATATATATGTATGTATGATTATATATATATTTTGTATTTACTATGTAATTCTATTCTTACCCCCAGGCTGATGCAGAATGCGGGTGTGTGGGACTGCCTTGTGACTGAGACTGTGGCACAGGGGGCAATTACAGAGGGAGAGTACAAGCACCCGGCATTTGCTCCACACAGCTTGGAGGTGAGATTGTTTCTGCATACCTTCATGACTTATTGGCATTAAGTATTATAACTACTCTAATAGTATAATTCTCGTGATCTTACCCCCAGCTAGTACAGTCCGACCCCTTCAGTGTTGCACTCAAGGGCAAGGGGGACTTCCCTGTACGGAGGATGTGTCTCAACAGGCACTCCCTGCAGATGGTAGAGACACATAGCACTAGCTACCTGATGGAGTTTGTGGGGGACGGGTCCCTCACACAACGGTGGGCAGACAAGGTGTGTAGTGACTACTGTTGATTCTATATATGGAACTCAGTTAGTGTGAATGCTCACTCTCAGCTCCTCGACAGTTCGATGGACCTTGGTTCAGTTACGGGATCCACTCCCTTGGAGATATCCCTACACCCTTCCGATACACCAAAGATCCCCGACCCTGCTGAGACTATACCACAGGAGGTGTGTTCTCTCATATATATGTGGTTATCATTATCTCTCTTCTCTCTTCCTCCTTCCCCCTTACTCCTCAGGGTTCCTGTGAGTCTGTAGCTGCCATTCTCAAGCAGCCCTGGGACGTCATTAGAGCTAGGTACATATAATTACCTATCCTACGGGCTTGTGTCCCTATGACCTTGCTTATTTCATAGCTTGATTCTCTTCTTATCAATGTATGTGTTTCCCACTCCAGTTTCCAGGCCTCCTCCGCCGTCCCCCGCTCTAGGAGTGACCTCCGCTCCCTGGCCGTTGCCTTCAGGTATACATTCTGTCATACAGGATTATATATATATATATATATAAGTATTATTGTTATTATTATAACCCTCTCATGCCTTCAGTAGACAGTGTAGCAGGGCAGGCACCAGAGAGCACTCTGAGGGGCACGGGGGTATCCACATCCTGTCACGCACAGCCTCCACCCCCTACTCCCTACACGATGTGAGTGCGATGCTGGAGGGCTCGGGTGGCACCCCCCGTGCTAGCTACATGGCTGACGACTTCTCCTTCTCCGGCACTGATCTGACTGACATGGGGGATATAGACGAGGGGACAGACAACATGAGTGAGACTGACAGCTATGTGACTGAGAAGGAGTGTGCATGCACTGCGAGTGAGGGAGTGTCAGACGCCGGTGTCGCCTCCACCCCTGACCCCTCCTGTCCCACATCCATCATGCCATCAGGGACACGCCTCACCATTGACACCACACCTGAGGATGCCTCTACTGAGACATCTGATAGTGCTGGTAGGGACTGGACAGACAAGGCCTCCTCATCTAGTCTGTCAGTGATTGACAGAGGCCTAGTGGATGCCCTTGAGACCCTGTTCCACTGTGTACCTGAGGGGTCCCCCCTCTATCAGCTTAGTGATAGACTGAGGGAGGCCACCTGCGGCAATACGGTGTCCAACATACCTGGAGTGGCACCGATAGAGGGGGAGAGAGAGAGAGGGTCTAGCCCGACAAGGAGGGCGAAGCGTAGGAGAATCAGGCGGCATGAGAGACTAGTGAGTAGGCTGACTGTCCTTACCAAGTGGGAGACACTGGTACTGGTCATGAGGGCGATGCCACAGGTATGCGCCATAGTATGTTACCGTATTTTCCTGTATTTACTCTGTCGTCCATATATCATAGTATACATCATATAGATATGGATGTGTTGGTCTCCATTATACGAGACTTCCCAATCCTAACCTCACCCCCAGGCCCTCCGCCTCTCCCTCAACCACCAATACCGCACCAACAGCTTTGTCATCATGGACGCTATGCAGAAGGTCAGTATCATTATAGTTATATATATATATATATATATACTGATGCTGATTCTATTTCACTCGGATAGTGGTCATGGTATTGTACCACCGTATATATACGTATATATATTTGACCCCAGGTCAAGGCCCAGTTCCTCACCCTGATAGTGGTCATGGTGCTACAGTTGGGGGTCTGTGGCTATGCTGCCCATGACGTGTGGTCAAAGTGAGTGTCTACAGATAATAGTATCATGCTACATAAGTGAGTGTATATTGCCTACAGTGAAGCGTAATAGTTCTTGGCATGTGTGATACTCACCCTTTTAGTGCATGGCGTGTGGGTAAATGAGTATCTAGAGCTAATTGTATCATACACCTCCTGTCACCTAATACTTACCCCTCAGCCTTACACGGTATGCCACTGATGACCTCATCGATGCCATCTCTCCAGTGATACCTGCCCTCAGAGCTGCGGTGGCTTGTCAGATGGGCATATGCGCGGTACGTCCGTCGTTATCTATCTATCTATATATATATATACATATATATATATACATATAGTATCTATATATGTATTCGGCATATGCGCAGTACGGACACACTCATATATAACGAGTATGTTCACTCTACCATTTAGTATGAGTACTAATACCCAGATCCGTCTTGTCCTCCTAGTCTTCACCCACCTCATTGGGTCCCGTCTGTACGTGTCCGTCATCCACAGGTATACATATTAGCATCTGCTTGGTACCAGACTCATCGATACATATAACATGTCGCCCACTACGTCTCTACCAACACACACCTCCCTATCTTCTTCTTATAATTCAGATCAATAGCACCCGATTCTTCCCATCGCAACACGGAGTACAGGGTGGGTGCCTTCCATGTGTTCCACTGGTTGAAGCCAGACTATTTTCTCTACCTGTCTATCTAGCAGCACTACTGTCTCTACCTGTCTATTTCCTCACTGCAGTCCCGATACCGCTCTTTGGAGCGCGTCAGCATCTGGATGCAGTATGTGTGTGCAGTTGCTGTGGCCACCACTGTGTGGATAGGCAGTGCCCTGTACCGGTCTGGGGGTGACCTGATGGAGGGGAGCATGACGCTGCAGACATTATGGGCCAATAACTGGGTATGTATATATATATATATATCGTATCTAAGTGTGTGTAGTTTTATCATCACGTTCCCCCTTCCTCTCACCCCCCAGATGTCGATGTACCTCTTCCTCTGCGAGTGCTTCATCAGCCTGTTCAGCCTCAGTCCTGTCAACAGTGTGCCCACCCTCTTCTGGTGCATCCTCCTCTTCCTACCCTCCAGCATGGCCATCGGCAACATCAGCCCAGAGGTCGGCATCCTCTTCTCCGTCTGCGTGCTCCTCTGTCTCTTTGGTGTCCTACAGGCCGTGATGCAGATCACCTCCTTCGTGCTTGGTACTCGCTTTGTGACAGAGACTGTGGCTGCGAGGGTGCTAGTCTCCAGGGTGGCCAGTGGGAGGTACTTCAACAGACTATTAACCCCACAGATGGCACAGGTCACGGCCTGGCTCAGACCCCCCATGAGTCCCAAGAGAACACAGGCCATAGTGCAGTTCATGAGGCAGTCCGAGTGGGGGCCGGAGCTGGAGAACTCAGTCATCCTGTCCATGTTCTACAACATGACGACACAGGACGCAGAGGCTGACAGAGAGGCCGCTGCAGAGTCAGAGGGGGTGTCCCCAGGGTGTGTCAGTGGACCTACCTGTGAGGCCGGTACCCATGAGTTTATAGCGGGGCTCTACTCCAAGCTGGGGTCGGGATCAGCTGAGGAAGAGGGAGAGGGAGAGGGAGAGGGAGAGGGTGATGGTGTGTCCACACCTTTCAGTGATAGGTGTGATACTGCAGCGCTGGAGGCTGGTACTGCACTTGCATGTGCCCCTCTTGTGCCCCTAGCCACACCCCAGGAGCTGAGCATTCTACAGGAGAGTGGCACAGAGGTGAGATCCCATCCTCCTAAATTTCTGTATTCCCACATCATTCTCTTTAACACCTTCTCTCCGTATTCACATGTCACTGACGCCTCAATTCTTCCCGCTCATATGTATGTGCTTGTCTCGCATTCTCTCTCCCTCTAAATACTTGCGACTGACATTCAGTTCTTCCCCCTGATGGTCTATGCCAAGCTGGACATTGTAGGGTTCACCAAGGTACGGGTCCTGAAGTTCCAACTCATATACATCCATGTTATCTTGCCTATTGTTGTTGTTTCCCTCACCCCTTATCATAAGATGATCTATTTGTGTTGTTCTCCCTCACCCCAGTACTGCTCTGTCAATGGGAGTGACATTGTGGGTCTCCTCAATGTCCTCTTCATGGCCTGGGACGGGATAGTGGACCAGTATGCAGCGGATGGTGTCACAAAGGTATGTACACACACATACTATATGTATATAAATGTATGTATATAATGTATGCCCTCTCACTCCTAGGTCAAGACCATCGGTGATGCCTACGAGCTTCTGACACTCTCCCTCCCACCCCTCTTTCCATATATATATATACATATATGCAGTTACATACATTCCCTAATCGTCAGGTCAAGACCATCGGGGATGCGTATGAGGTCGTGAGGCCCTTCACTGCGAGGGAGCTGTCCCACACCACAGTGGACTCACTCTCAAAGGGGGTGGCAGCACTGGTGCAGGTATATATAATCATCATAGCATACTCATAGTATAACCCCTCTCTCGAGCAAAGATGACATGTTTGAGTCCTGACCTATTCTCTCTCTCCCCCCCCCCCCACCCCAGGCCGTGCATGCCATGGTTGCATTATACACACACACACGCATATATATATATATATATATGTATATATATATATGCTGACGACTGTAATCACCTAACCCAGGCTGTGCATGCCATGGTTGCATGTTCCATCGAGGTGTTTGACTCAGCCGATGCCGGACTCAGTGTGAGGGCAGGGGTCGGGCTGGGGCCTGGCTTTGCAGCTGTGCTAGGCGGGTACAGAGTGTGCTACGAGATATTTGGGCAGGCGCCAACCAGAGCTAGGTACGACTCTATGTATGTGTGTATCTAGTGAGTACTCTGTATTAGTGCTGGAGGTGGTACCCTAACCCCCCAGAGTGCTTGAGGGACTGGCCCCTGTGGGTAAGGTGGCCGTGGGTACACACGCACACGCTCTGCTGGCAGGAAACGGGGTACGTAATGACTGTAGACGAATAGGGATTGACTTCCTTAGATATTTAGTATCTACATTGTAATACTTGTGTGTCTCCATTTTCCTCTGACCATCAGCGTTTCACCTGGGATGGCACCGTTGAGTGCCCGGTATCCTCCCCCTGCCTACCAGAGACCTCAGATACTGAGTCCCCCTCTACTGCACCTGTCTCAGAGTATGCGGCATGGGCGTCTGAGTACCAGTCTGTCCTGGCAGAGACTGTGTCTCTGTCCTGCACCCCTGTCCCCCCTACACCTCCTGCCCCACAGACCAGGGAGAGGGGGGGTATGTGTGACACAGGCAGTGCTTGTGGGGCACCCTTATGTGGGGAGCGGGCCTCCATGCACGCAGTGCGGCATAGTGTACCTGCTGTTCCCACACCTGTGTACAGTCCCTCCCCCTCCACCCCTCTCCACACCCACGTGTCAGAGGCCACTGCCAAGAGTATGGGTATGGTGCAGGGGGTAGTGCTAAAGGGGTGCTAGGAGGGTGTGTTAGGGTTGCTGTGGTGTTGGAAGTGAGAGGTGTTCTTTCGTATCGTGTATTATACAATAACTAGAAGCGTTCATTCGACCATCTATTAAATAGAGTGCGGTCTTCAGGTCAACTGTGGTCAGTTTTAGCTGTCAATGCAATGGGTATGTATGTTACCGGAGCCAGTTGTGTGCTTTCAAGTACGTACAGTACAGTTTGTACACAAACATCAGTTGTACAAGGGAATGGGATGCACTTTGACAGGGCTTGGGTACCAATATGAATTACAAGTGTCTATTGTCGTCTTGGGAATATGAGGGTGACTCAAACTTCTTAGTGCACTACTGGGATGTAAAGAGGGAGTGTTGAACATTGGTCGAATAGTATGTAGGAACATTTCGTTGAGTCTCTAGGGTCATGGAACACACTGTTGGATATAGGAGTGTAGTCACATGTCAAGTGGCACTAGAACTCGAGCTTGTGGTGCTCCATCACCGCATCCATGTACTTTGGCACCCCTACCCCAGAGCATGTACCAACCTGGACCCCCTTGATGAGGCCCTGCTTCACTCCACCCCTCACGAAGCACATGACCAGGGACTGCACGTTGGGATGTGCCTCACTTACCAGTGTTGTGTGGCGTGTACAGAGATCCTTCACCCTCTCGTCACCTGTCTGACTCTGGCTAGCCACCTGGCTGTCGGTATGCAGCACTACCAGCCCATATGTGAGGCTCCCTCCTCCTATCTCTCCCTCTTCCCCACCCCTAAAGGCCACTGGTACCACGTCATCCCCCACCTCCTCCCCCTCCCCTCTGAACATATTGCGACCAATGGACATCAGTCCCACACTTGCCACATCACTGTAGAAGGGGTCTGTGATCGTCACACCGCTTGGGCCAAGAGACCACCCCTCTAGGCCCCCTCCCTCACTGTCGCATGCAAGCCGTGGTAGGTAGGCATGGGTGTAGGCGTCAGGTACCTGATCAGTGGCTGCCTGTTGGTGAGCGCAGTAGTCTCAGTGACTATCTCGTTTTTCAGTGCTGTGAATCACGGCCTGTGATGGAACCAACCATTTGGAACTGCTACTATTTACTGATGGAATTGCACCTCAAATAGAATTGATACCCTATTATTAGCAATTTAAGCATAGAGCCTCTTTGACTATTGATATACCTTGATATACGGCTCGGGGTACATCATGTGGCGCAGCATGTTTCTAGAGGTCAGTCTAACAGTAGGAGGATGCAGTGCTGCTGATTCAAAACAGTTGTCACTCCTAGTTGTCTGACACATTATGTGTCAGACTACTATATGTGTCACACAAATAGTTGCAAAGACGTTACCTGATCCCAACATGGAATGGCACACAGAAGGTCTCCTCTCCCCAGTAGTCCTCAGCTGGCACTCTCTCCATGGTAGAAGAGGACCAGATAGGTACCTCATAAACATCTTTTGTAATGGTGCTGGTGTGTGTGGCCTGGATGAGGGAGTGGCCCACTAGGTCTTGTCCCAACCAGGGAGAGGGCAGGGCAGCACTCTCTCCCCCATATGGGCCCAGAGCCTCAGTAGTGACCATGTATCTGAGTATGAGTAACATTACTACGTTGTCCAGCATATTCCTTTCGGTTACATAGTTTATGTGGCAATAGTATTGTGGAGAATCCATTATACACCCAGTACTGTAAGCGTTTGACATACCAACACCAATCCTACCTTGAAGTCACAAGTGTGTGGCCAAGTGTCTGTATGTGCTTTGGGAGCGAGAGAGCCACCCTGTGTGCAAGGGGGTCATCTCCAAGTGGTGGCATCCCAACAGCCACTGCACTCTCGATACTCATCCTTTTCCCACTATCTAGCTCCACCCCAAGTCCCCACTTGCCCCTCACAATAGGTATGTCACCTGTTGACAGTGTTGCGTACTGCTTTGCGAGACGTATCGTCCCTGGGTAGTAGTCAAGAGCATAGTCAGCCCATGTGAGCCGAAGCTGCTCATATTGGGATCTCCTGTTGTTGTCAGGCATAGCACCTGGTCGCACGAGCATGTGAAAGGTAGCGGCCTTAGCGAGGTCTGGGCCACTTTGGTGGCGTCGCTGCAGCCACTCTTGGCACACGTATCTAATGAGGGGCAGGGTGCCCTCCTGAGAGTCTGTCAGTGTGGCTGTGTGGCTCTGATAGAGAGTCAGCCACAGTCCCCTAGCGGTAAAGGGGGGAGGGACTCCATCGAAGGAGAGTGGCTTCTGGAACCGGTACCAAAGGACCGAAAGTGGAGGGGGGGTCTCATGCCCAACGTTTTGCAATAGTGAGACGAAACTACGGTCCGTGTCCTGAGGTATCCTGTCAAACAAGTCTACGAGTGACAGAGGGGCATGCAAAAGGCATGAGCTGCAACAGCTGGACTGGATTGCTGCCCTTACAGCCGCCACGTTCTGACATAGGTACTCACGACGTCTAATTGTGTGCATGTCAACGACGGAAGCAAGGTTAAGAAACCACCAGAACCGGTCTGGTGCGTGAGCTAACGAGACAGACTAATATGTGTACTGTACACATAATGTGCACATTTAGAGGCATAATACGTCATGACACTGTACTGAATAAGTAGTACTTAGTAAGTACTACTTACAAAGTGCAACTTCGTATACACTATATACATGTCGTGTAACACGACTCGTGTTATACAAGTTGTAGATGGATAGTTAACACAACTCTTGAGTATGTTCCACTCTCCAGCTAACAACGGGTGCCACAACTAAAGTATTTCTTTTAAAGTGCATAATACCGGTATACCTTGCCTGGTACTTGCATCCTTGATACATGAAATACTTTGGTAGACTATGGCTTCGGCACGAAACGATGTCTGGTCGCTGGTTACAGATCTGGGGTGGAAGAGTCTCACACACGTCAGTATCTGGCTTCTTGTGTTGCGCAGTGACTCCATGATGTCATTATGGCCCTCCAGCAGTCGAGCACTCACTACCTCAAGGTCCCTAAGCGAAGTGACGTCCTTGCATACCTCATGGAATAGAGTGACTAGGGGGAGAGCAGTAAGCCCGTATGGTTGTAGGACGGATCTCCACTTTCCTGGGTACCAGGCGTCCCCACGGATGTTGCAGTATGCGTATAGTAGTGTGCCAAATCCTGCAAACGCCTTGGTGATTGGGTCTGAAGCATCCACATCCTCTGTTGCTAGAGGGCATATGTAGATAGGGATCGGCATCTGCCCCATGTCACCAGAGGAGGATACCCCCCTAACCCTCTGATCCAACATGTACAGCACTGACCCTAGGGCTAGGGTGGTGTGACCCATGCCGAGAGAGCCTGTGTGTTACACTGTAGCACTAAGACCGGTATAGGATGCCAATAGGAGTAGCAGGTACCAGATTCTCGCCATCTTATCCCAAATATTGCCTCGAATACCTCTATAGAAGTGACTGTAGCCCCAGTGTATGGGGCGGAGGCGAAAGGAATCACGAAGGTGACTCAGACAGGTTGTGGGGTCATCAAAGAGACCCCTAGCTGCTTCTAATAGTGTCTGTGGATTAGATATACTACTGTAGTATAATGCTACACAGAATTAGTATATATCAGTATGTCCTGCAGACTCTGTAATGTATATTCGATAATAAATGAAATGTATATGATAAGAAATATGGGGATATGAGATGAGAAACCCTGTGTGAAACAGGGAGTGCTAGTTCCATTTCATATGGAGTCCATATGATACTAGACAGACCAGTGTTCTCACAAACACAATACACAAATACCCTGATACTATATAGTACCATATATCAATATAATATATAGTATAGTATACTATTTACAATATACTCTCTGTCACCTCAGGCACTGTGTGAACTGCAGTCTCCTCAGTCAGAGGAGGCAGGGCTTCCAGGGCTGCGTGCAACCCGTCCACCAGTGTTGTGTTGAGTGCTGTGAAATGGTCACTCTCTCTCATGAACATAGCCCGCAGTGATTCCTGTGTCAATTGATGGTACTCTGGTAACAAGTCGGCTGTCACGTAACAAACTGAAAATCCAATGATGTAGAATATGATGTAAACATGTTGTTCATGCACCAAAATACACAATACCTGGCCGTGGCTCTGCATCACTCATGGTAGACTTGCTTCGGGATGATACTGATGCTGATACTGAGAAGAAGTGGTCCTGGTATGAATGACGCTTTGGTCACACCTTAATACTGTATAGTGGATCATATGAAGTATACAGAACCGAGGATATCTCTGGATGTAGCCTAGCAGATATATATACCACTGTAGCCAGATCATTAATAGATACCCGCAAATGGATACCCTCAATGGCCACCTGTCGACAGTGGATCGCCTCTTCTTCCATCTAGCACAAGTATGAGTGGATCAGTGAGTGTGTCAGTGACCCCTCAGACGCAGCTGGATGACATGAAGCCTAAGTACGTGCAGCACATGGTGTCCATAGGCCACAATGAGGTGCTGGTTCTCTACGGAAAGGAGTGGCAGTTTAAGGGGGTGTTGCTCTCCAGGCGTAACAGCACCAGGCCCTTCCGTATGGTGGAGGTCATTGACATCCCCAAGGGTGTCAATATGGACTCGTCTCCCCCTGTTGTGTATGGGGGCTGTGTGTACATCTTTGGGGGTATCCAGCTGAGTGACGATGGCAAGGGTGGGTGGTTCAACGCTGACCTGCACATCATGGACATAGCCACAAGAGAGTGGCGGCTGCTATCGCTTCCCAAGCTTTCGGCTGACACTGTGTGGCCCCCAGCTTTTGACCAGACCCTATTTGTGGCTGTGGATGATATGCTCTTGCTGTTTGGCGGGATGGACCACAGGGGGGCGTGGTGTGCTTTGAGAGCGATGCATTTCTCTTTGACCCAGACACAGAGACATGGCACATGGACCAGCCCTGCTGTCCCTACTTGTGCACCAAGAACGATAGCCATGCCCTCAGCAACAATGGGGGTGCAGGGTATGTGTATGGGGATGGGTATCTGGCTACAGTCCAAATACGTCAACGGGAGAGAGAGAGCACAGCCACTGGGTCAAGGTCTGGAGGAACCAGAACAGGTCTCCCTTGCCTAGTGTGGGAGGCGGAGCCCTCTGTGTCACTCGGAGAGGATGACCCATACGACGGGCTTCTGCCTAGCAGTCTCATCAGCATGGTATGCATGTGTATATGATCCAGTATGCAGTGGCATGTGAACATAACGCGCTATATACATACCAATGTACACTACTAATATCAGCTAACAGGAGGGCATCTGCATGTATTCTGCACAGGCACTGGGGCCACATATGACACTGTGTCAGGTGAATGGACAAAGGAGAGACACGCCATTCCAAGTCAGGGATGGTCAACACCCAGAAGTACCACGACTAGAGAGGGTGAGATGCTGGTTGTGAGTCAATCCTGGAGTCTATTCCGTGTCTCGGTTGACGAGGAGTGAGCTTACGTGTGTCATTTAGTGCCACGGATCTGCAAGAGTCTCTTCAATTTGTCAGAATATGTATCACAGAGATTGCAGTTACAATAGACGATAGTATACGGAATCTACTAGACATGCAAACTAGACTTCAAATACCACTGTTTCCAGACACATGTTAGTGTGGCGGAAACTGTAGTGCTTCTATCAAATATATATGCCCGTAATTGACCTGATCTCTATCATTCTATAGTATAGACTATACCCTCGGATCTTGGGCAAGCAATTACAAACACTCATCCCCACTGTGCATCCTAGTCTCCCCCTTCAGTCACTCTCACTCTCCTCATAGCTGCTCTCCCAATCCTCCTCCTCCTCCTCCTCTGTTTCCTCCCAGAACCCAGTCCCCACCATGCTAGTGTGGCACTCAGGCCCTAGGAGATGGGGGTCAATGTCCACAAGGAGGGTGAAGTCTGGCTCCGAGACCAGTAGTGTTGTCGCGTCGAGCATCACCACCGTCATGATCTGATGATCGTCCATATCCTCAGGGGTGAGGGGCAAGGGCTCTAGGGGGACCAGGTCCTGGGAGACATAGTCACGCACCCAGCACTTAGGGGGAGGGTCGTCGGGGTGGTCGTCTGTCCCTAGCTTGGTTATCGTCAGCTCCATGTTCCTTAAAAGAGGCACTCCGACACGAGAGTAGTACCCTCCCCCGTGTGTGTCATCATCAAAGTGGTTCCACTGGTGAATCTCCCACTTCCACTTTCCATCGCAGTACTCCATGTGAAAGAGTTTACCAAAGTACATGCGGAACGTGTCTTCAACGACAGTTCCCTCGTCAGACGTCGATACACCTGTAAGAGGAGCATCCTCAGTACGTGTCCACTTCCTCGTCTCCAGGGACCACTCCCACGTGTCGTTGCCAGTGGTATTGGTACTCCTGAGATCCCCGCCACACACTACCAATGTCTCTCCCAGAGCAAATGTGACGTATCTGTAGCGAGCGGAGGGGCCGCAGCAGACACACATGGGCACATGCTCCCACGTCTCTGTTGCTATGGAGAATAGAGCCATCCCCATAGACCAGGTCTCTGTAACCCGGTCATATCTCTGTCCAAGGGCTGCGACGTAGTCACTGAGTCTTATCAACCTGATGTCTTCTGCGTTATTGAGACTATGGGGTCCATTCACCGTGTGAGAGGTTATGGTCTTGTCAGGGGAGACAGAGAGTATAAGGCACTCCCTCCAACCCGGCCCATCTGTCTGCTCCTCGTCTTCGTGAGACCTGACTGTGAATGGGACATATCCACTATTGATTATCAACACATGTACATAGACACGAATGTATAGAACATCGACAGAGATGGCTGAATACCACTGAGACATAGACCTAAATGTACAGAACTATTCGTGTGATACCTCAATGTCAACACACCTTAATTCCATGACAAAATAGCACATATGAGAGGTACCTGAATGTAGCCAGGAGTCTCCTATCGCCTATTGGAGCAAAGGAGAGGTCGGAATGGTTGTAGTCAGAACAAAGACCTAGAGGTAAGGGTAGTTACAATGGCAATACCATTCGGACGGCCTTTTCAGCACCCTCTAAAAATGTCTTATTGGCCATACGAGTGCAGATAAGTACTCGAGGTAGCAAAGTACTCAAAGATAGTATGTCTTGGTCCAATCAGTGTAGTATATATAAATATACATGCAGACAAAGTATACTGCAGGATACATACAGATATGACACCCTTACCTGGCAGCTTGGTGCAGTCTGTATACCAGGGGACACCCTGCATACTCTCTCTCTCTCTCTCTCTCTCTCTCTTTCTGTCTCTCTGCTGTTGACTCTGAACTAATGGGAAATCTCTGGTGTGAGACTGGTACGTAGCTACTATCGATAGCCAATCTATATACGAGGCATATCACTACTACCGCTTCTATAAGTATAATCGTATTGCTCAGAGGATACGCACACATTGCAATAGGACTGAGGGGGGGGGGGGGCTGAATGTGTATGAGAGAGATGGAGCACTGACTCGTGATGGTAACTGGGTTGCTAAGGACAGGCCATACGGGAGGAGAGAGCAGGAAGGGCAACAAGACTAGCTAGTATAGATGGTAAATGTCTACGAATACACATATGCTGATCTCAAACATCACAAGTCATGACACAGTGCGAACCAAAACACACCTAGCAAGGCAACAAGGCAGAGTCGGTTGCGCTTTCCTGCAGTGTCTAGGACTTATAGAGGGTAAGACGCAAGTGAATGGCAAAGGGGAAACGGCAAAACACTGAGCCCAGATTGAGGGTGTAGTATATTTAACCACCTAGGCGACTGACTTCCAAAGTGCTCGAGTCTCTCCATATTCCAGTCTCTCTCTGATTAACGTCTCTTCTCTGACTGTCAGGAAGGTGTGTAGGGACATGCAATAATGGCCACACGTGCCAGATAGGGTCAAGCCCTGGGACGTGCACCTGTAACTGGTAGACTCGTCTAAAGGGCTTGGCTCAGACACCACACATGTATTACCATATTTCACAGCTCTGTCCTGTACGCTTCACTCCTTTCTTGGGCCACAAATACCCCAACCACACATTTTCCATACATCTCCCATAAGCGACTCAGGATTATGGATGTCTATCATAAATTATATCGTGGAGTGACTCCCCTACTGGTGCAGAGAGTCTAAGGAGGCAGGACCTCAAGATGGTGTTCGAATCATACATCCCTGACCCGCATATACATATATATCAATATGATAAGGCTGGTGCACGTCCTTCTAATCCCATGTGGTGACCGATACCCCAATTCCCGGCATGCTATACTCATCCATCCCAGGAGGAGAGACAACAGAGAGGACGGTGAGCAGCCAATCTTACACGATTCGAGCCAGAGCCAGACCAGGAAACAGTATCAGTTTATGGCATTCAAAATATCGCCATTCTTACGTCTTGGCCCCTCTCAATCGCATTCTCTTGCACCCATCATGTATACTGACCTATCTGTCCCAGTAGTTCTCGCAGCCACAGTCCTAATGTTAGACCTTGTAAGCGAATGGATGCAGACAGAGACACGACCTCCCGTATCACTGTTGATACCTTCTCACGGGTGGACTGGCACGAGTTGCATAGATACATATATTGGTGATGCATATATATATATGTATATAAATATTAATAGTATATATATTTCTAGAGACGGTTGGTACCTTCTCATGGGTGGACTGACACGAGTTGCATATGGTGGCACCACACTCTGTTGTCTCCAAGTCACACACATTGATCCAGCTAGCCAGCTCCCAGCAGTGGACACACTTGGTGATCTGTGGGATGCATCTAGGGTGAGATAGTGGAGAAGGGGGGGTGGGAGGTGATAGCTAGACAGAACAGGACTCAGCGAAGCAATGGAGAAATACTGAGTTCGAGGACATATATAGACACATAGACATAATATATAATATATATATATATGTGTGTGGGGGGGGAGGGGGGGGAGTAGATCCACGATGAGAGTAGGCATACCTTTTGCAGAACATCTGCTCACATTGGCATGTACTTCCATAGTTCCTGCATTCTGTGCTGTCTGTGTGTGAGGGGTCATATAGATGCTGGTACTGATACTGATACTGTGTGAGGGGCAATGGCTCAGACGATGAGTGAGGGTGAGGGGTCAGACGATGAGGGGGGGGACATTGAGGGTGGGACTCTCTAGAGTACTATATATGGAGGGGAAGGGGGGGGGGGGGGGGGGGGGGCAGGTGGGGCCCC
>BDIP01000258.1:0-13375 GCA_003568945.1 Kipferlia bialata
GGGGGGGGGGGGGGGGGGGGGGGGGGGGGGGGGGGGGGGGGGGGGGGGGGGACCTAGAGAGGGAGAAAGATGAAATCGAGGAAGAGAGACACGCATGCTCCATGTGTACCTTGTTCTCGAAGGAGGCTGACCCGTCCTTGAGTGCATCGATGATGGATGCTGATCCTGACCCCTGCTTGGTCAGGGCCTCGGCGTCAACAGTCTGACCGCCCTCACTCTTGAGGAGGGTGGAGGGAATGGCATCCCCTCCGTCAATCACATCCTCTGTGACCATATCCTCTAGGGGTGAGGGTATGAGACGAAGGGAGAAGAGCATTACGACGTATCTCCACTGAAAAGACTTTAGCTACCACTCCGGAGATAACGCGTACCTGGATTGCCACAGAGCCTTACACACTGCTCCAGGACCTCATCGTACTCGTACCAGCACCCGTAGGTCAGTCCAATCAGGCACCGGCAGGGGACACGGAAGGAACTGACACCAACCTTCGACTTAGTAGATACAATATGGAGATGCTATGCCTAACACTCATGACTGAGACTCTGAAGCAGCCACCCACCTGTCCACCACCTGCCCGTGCCATGCTGAAGGACCCATCGGGGCAACGCAGGGCAACGTGATCGTTCTTCCCTATTGTATTAGGGTTGGCCAGAGGGACAAGTGGCTCAACAGCCACGGGCTCTGTGGTCTCCGCGACAGTTTCCACTGCCTTCACCGTCTCTACTACACAAGGCACATCAGCCCCTGTGTCTATCTCCATCCACGAGCAGATAGTGACTAAAGAGGTCTGGCTTCTGAGCATCTTAGACATGTGAACCCCTTCGATTCTGTCGCAAACACGCAATCGAAGCTGACCAGCATCTTTCTTGGGAAGAATCGGCAAATGGCAAAGCGTCAAGCCGTGAAGCCTGTGGAGGAGGTGATGGACTCCGAGGAGACCTCAAGTACGATTGTAGAGGAGATGATGGACGATGAGTTCGCTTTCGGCTCTGGATCTGAGGGTGAGGAGGAGATCCTTCCTTTCGAGCGGAAGGCTGCTCTTAGGATTGCCCAGCAGGTGGCTGAGGCTGACGGTGCTGAGAAGGAGCTTGCTACAGCAGTTTCTGCCGACGAGGAGGGTAGATACGACTTCACCATGGATATGGGCAGTGATCTTGAGGCCGTCCACCAGAGGTTCCTCAAGATTGTTCACACACTGCAGGTGTTTAAGGACAGGAGGGCACTTCACCTGAAGCGTACTGACTACCTTAGCCAGCTAGCTCTGGACCTGAGTGTGTACTACGGGTACAGTGAGTGGCACATCAGTATGCTGCTTGAGCTATTCCCACCTGTGGAGTTGATCGACTATCTGGAGGCCAACGAGAAGCCAAGACCTCTTGTTCTCCGTGCCAATGGACTGAAGACCAAGCGTGGAGAGCTTGCTCGTTCCCTCATTGCCAGAGGAGTTGACCTGGACCCTGTTGGGGACTGGACCAGAGAGGGTCTGCATGTGTACAAGTCCCAGGTGCCCCTGGGAGCCACCCCTGAGTACCTGCTGGGCCACTACCTCATTCAGGACGCTGCCTCTTTCCTGCCCGTGCTTGCTCTGGGAGCCAAGCCAGGCGAGAGGGTGCTGGATATGGCCGCTGCCCCAGGAGGCAAGACCACCCACATTGGCCAGTTCATGAAGAACGAGGGCACTCTGCTGGCCAACGATGTCAACGAGGACCGTATCCCATCCCTGCTGGCCAACATCCAGAGGCTGGGGATCTGCAACTGCGTGGTGACCAACTACGATGGACGCAACCTGACCAAGATCATCGGGGCCACCCTCGACAGGGTGCTGCTGGATGCCCCCTGTACCGGTCTGGGCACTGTGTCCAGGGACCCCACCGCCAAGGTGTCCAAGGACGGCACCGATGTGCTGCGCATGGCCCATCTGCAGAAGGAGCTGGCCCTGGCCGCCATCGACATGCTCAAGGTCGGGGGCTCCCTCGTGTACTCCACCTGTTCCATCACAGTGCCGGAGAACGAGGCCATTGTGGACTATCTGCTCAAGTACAGGCACGTCAAGATCCAGCCCCTGCCCGAGGCCATCCAGTTTGGAAGGCCCGGCCTGGTCAACTTCCGTGGCAAGAGGTTTGACGCCTCCATCAAGCATGCCCGCCGTGTGTACCCCCACACCCACAACATGCTGGGCTTCTTTGTGTGCCTGCTGGTTAAGACTGAGCCCGGCGTCAAGGGCAAGAGGCCCGACGGCTCCGGCCCACCCAAGGCCACTGTGCCCAAGATGAAGAGGAAGCCCAGGCCCATGCCCAACAAGAGGATCTAACGCGCCGTGTAGTGTCTGTTTGTGTTGTGTTTCGTGTACTCTTTCGTTAACTTGTTACTTACTATCCCGTAGACTAAATTGCGTGATGCAGTATGTGAGAGTAAGGACATATCATGATATGGCTAGTTGAATTGGTACGAAATCTACTTGGCAATCACACATCACCATAACACAAAGACACATCACAAAACATAGGGAACATCACCCCCGGAACTCACAGGTCATCAGACACGCTGGACACATCACTCTCTGTGTCACTGTCTGTGGCAGGGCAGGGACTGTCCCCAGGGGCATCACCCTCAGAGGACTCAGCCTCAGACTGTACCTGGCCTTCTACCTCTCCCTCTGCCTCTGCCTCTGCCTCTGCCTCTGCCTCTGCCTCTGTCTCACTCTCAGGCTCTGGTTCAAACTCGCTCTCGCTGTCACTCTCACTCTCACTCTCGGACTCTGTCTCCTCTGTCCCCATCTGGGACATCCGCTCTCTCAGCTGCTGGGCAAGCATGGACTGCAGATCACCCTCAATCACACCGGGGGACCGCTGGGCCAGGCGTGGTGTCCCACCTGGGCTCCTATCACCAACCGACCTCAGCTTGAAGCCCTGGCTTGCTGCCGACTTAATGGCAGCCACCATATCCAGCTGTGCCCTCCTGGGCGATATGACAGCGGAGCGGGAGAGAGAGGAGGCGCCCTTGGCCTGTCTGGGGGACCGGTACAGCCCTGCCCTGCCACTCTGGGGCGAGACGTGCCTCAGCCTCACAGACCCCAGCACGTCAGGGGTGAGCACCATACGGTCACTGTCGGTGAGAGGCCGGGCCTGACCCTTGGGGGCGGGCGCATTTTTCGGGGTCTGCTTGGGAGTGGACATGAGGGGTGGAGGTGGGGGAGGGGGAGGGGGGGCACCGACACCGGGTGGGGGAGGGGGAGGGGGAGGAGGAGCGCCCCCCATGGGTACTGGTGGGGGTGGAGGGGGAGGTATGGCCCCACCCGGCACAGGGGGAGGGGGCAGGGAGGGCAGTCCCGGGGGGAGAGGGGCGGGGGGCATCAGCATTCTGATTCCCTGACATTAGTTGTCTGATTAGAGTCTACTACTTACTGACTCAATTGTCTATGATATGGATAATAATCCCAGTCCATGTAATACTATACAAGCGTATACCTGTGGGGTGGCCACAAGGTCCCCTGGACACCCTGGCTCCTGTCCAGGCTTCAAGGCAGTGATTAGACCTCTCAGATACTCAGCCTCACCCCTAGTCTGCTTCAGCTCGGCCTGGACATCAGATTCTCATTAGAGACTCTCGTATAGGTGCATCATTGTATGTATATACAGAAGTAAGCAGTCGGATAAGAAACACAGCTGACCTGGAGATCACTGAGACTCTTCTCCATCTCGGACCTGGCAGCGGTCCGCTCCCGCATCGTAATGGCGGCCTTGCGCAGTGTCTTCTGGACCTTGGGGTAAGGTATCCTTAGGTATTTGTATATACAATGAACAATATTATGTCTGAGATCGTAGTATATATGGTATATACAAGTATATCTGATCTACCTTATGCACTGGGTTCCTCTTGTAGAGCAGACCCCTCTTGACAGCACCCCTCTTGGTGCCATCGGGGTTGTACTGGCTGAGCTTAGATTGGTTACACATGTAATACACAGTATCTTCACGTACAGTCTCTTGAGAAGCTCCGGATCGCTGGCATACAACCGAGCAAGCTCTTCCATGGCTTTCTGGCAGTGAGCACACAACAATGATACGGACGAATATGTAAGGAATGTGTGAGTTGAGTCCCATACTTACCTGTGTCTCTACATTATCAGCCTGGTGCTTGCCGTCCTCTCGAAGATGTGCCATACAGAGTATCTCGATCCACAGAAACTACGAGGTGTGGATATTTACTTCTGCAAGGATGTTGGAGAGAGTGCTGAGCCGGCAAACTGCAAAATTCAAAAATTATGAGACGGCATTTCGGAAAATGTCATTTCCTGTCATACTTGTCACCATTGAGTTCCTCCGGTGACTATTCAGGAGGCCAACACCAAATCATGAATCGCTTGCAAAGACAGTACCCACTGAAGAGAATATATACATACAGTTCTATTTCCTGCCTCGTGACGAGGAGAGCATCTCCTGGATCACCCTCAAGTCATCCACGTGCATCCTGGACGATATCCCCCCTCTGTGGGACCGGGACTGGGAGAGCCTCACGCGCTCCTCGTCAATCAGCGATGCCAGCTCCTCATCGAGGTGGGTGTGGTACAGGGGCTGCTGGTCCAGGCCACTCGACCTCAGGGGGGGAGGGGGTCTGGCGGTGACTGTGTCCCTCTCTCTGACACGCCTCTTCTCCCCCCTGTGTACATACTCATCATTAACCAGACTGGTCTGCGCCTTGCTCTGTATCTCTAGGGTAGCTCTCTCAAGCTCTCTTGCCGTCCTATCCAGCTCCTCCTCCTGCTCCTCCTGTCTCAGCGTAGACACCCGCAGCAGGTCCTTCAACCGACGGTGCTTGTCCCTCAGTCGCACCTGCTTCTCGCTGACCACCTCCAGACGTGTGAGGGCCTCCTTGAGATCCGCCTCCAATCTGAGACGCTGCCTACCCCACCGCCTCTCATCCGACCGGTGGCTCTCTAGGCTCTCGGCAAGACGTCTCTCTGCCTCCCTCACGACTGCTGCGGCGGCATCCGACGTGTCCAACTTCTCTCTCTCCTTGGCCGCCACCTCCTGCCGGGCCTCTCCCTCCATGGAACTCATCCTGGCACGGATCCCATGTAGCTCCGCAGCGTCCCTCTCGGCCCTGGCGACAGCCTTGCCGGCCTCCTCCCTCAGTGCCTCGATGGTGCCCTGCAGCCCCCTCTCCCGTCCTGCCACGTCTGCCAGCTGGCGCCTCAGGTCATCCGCTGCCCCCTGTGCCTTAGCCAGGTCCCCCCTTACCGTGTCGAGGGACGCACCGAACTGCTGGGCAAGGGCCTTGGCCTGGGTGGCACGGGCCTCTGCGCTGGTGGCCCTGACCTCTGCCTCTGCCGCATGGGTCTGGGCACAGGCGCACTCCTCCCTGAGCCGGGTTACAACGTCCAGCACGGTGTCCTCGCCCTCGCGGCACATGCCTCGCACCGCGTCTCTCATGTCCATGCACTCCTTCCGCCATGCTATGGCACTCTCCCGCTGCTCTGTGTACTGGTCCTTGAGTCTGGCCAGGGCAGCCCGGCACTCACTCAGCCTAGTGTCCAGATCATCTGCCGTGGCCTGCCTCGAGGCTGCTGTCTCCTGACAGGCAGTCAGCTGGGCCTGGAGGGAGGCGGCACGAGTAGTCTCCCTGTCCAGCCCTCCACTCAGCTCTGCCACCCGCCCCTCCAGCTGTGCCGCAGCGGCCTCTGCCTCAGACAGGCTCTGCTGTAGGGCGGCCTTCTCCGTGTCTGACCCGTGGGTGAGGTCGTCCACCCTCTGCTGCAGGTAGTCCCGCCTCTCAATCACCCCGGGTAGCTCAGTACTGTCACGCTCCAGCTCTGCTATCTGGGACCTGAGCTTAGCGATCAGTCGGTTGCTGGCCACGGTGGTGGATCGAGTGGTGTCCTCGGCAGCAGTGAGGCGGGACAGGAGATCCTCACTTAGGGTAGCTGCGTCTGCGGCTGCCCCGGCCTGTCTACGCAAGGACTCCACCTCGGCTGCCGTCTCTGCGGCCTCCTGGGCTGCCTCAACTGTAGAGGCCTGGAGAGAGGCGAGGTCAGCACGGGCCTTGGCCAGGTCCTCCTCCAGCGTGGCACATCTACCTGCCAGCTCCACAGTGCGTGCCTCTGCAGTCTGTGTGCGAGACGCCAACTGCTCGTTTTGTCGGGAGAGTGCCACTACCTCAGCAGTGCTGGTCTGGTGGTCAGCAAGGAGACCCTCGTACCTGGGGTGAGTGCAGTCACGAGTACATATTTGGGAATTATGAATAGTAGTGGCGTCTGACTTCTACAGCACATACAAGACAAGCCCATACCTGACTGACAGGGCTGCGTGTGCTTCATCAGCCCGCTGGGCCCTGCCCTCCAGGTCGGTGGCCCTCAGAGCCATACTCTCCCTCTCAGACACCAGCCTGTCAGCCTTGGTCGACATCTCAGCCAGCTTCCTCTCAGCCTCTGCCCTGGCCGTATCCAGCCGGGTGCGCTGCAGCCCAGCAGCCTTCAGACTCTGCCGAAGCTCAGCTGCGAGTCGGGCATCCCCTTCCAGACGCCTGCAGGTCTCTTGGGCGGCCACCAGCTCTGCCTGGGCTGTGCGGTTGGTCTCACGCATGGACTCGTACCTAGGGGTCAAAAACGAGCGAAGGAACTACACAAGATATATATACAATTAAATATATATATGCATATATCTTAATAAGTCTGTCGCACCTTGCCTCCCACTCCTTGGCCTCGGCGAGTGCGGCAGAGAGGTCGGGGGACGGGGAGGTAGGGGACACGGAAGCATCCACGCTTCTGCTGCCCTCCCCCTCTCTCCCCCTCTCGCACTGTTGAGACACGGCCTGCAGCCTTGCCCTCTCCCGCACAAGCTCTGCACTCAGCCTGTCCCTCTCGGGCTCCACCTCCAACAGACGCTGGGACAGGGTGGCAAGCTGCTCCTCCAGGTCCACCACGTGCTGCCTGGATGTCACAGCCCCACTCTTGGCAGAGTCCAGCTTCTGTTGAAGGTCAGCGATCCTGAGTTAGGAGTGTATCCTGCGACACATATACAGACGACTATTGAATATATAATTGTGTCTTGTCAGGGTCAACTGCACCTGTGTGTCTGGTCGTCTCTGGCCTCCGTCTGTGCCGTGGACCCTCTGACCAACCCTTCGAGGGACTGCAGCAGCTCTCCCATGGTGTCCACACACATGCTGACATGGGGGGACAGGGCAACCTGGGCTGAGGGGTCCCCCAGGGAGGCCAGGCCCTTCTGCACCCCTACCAGGGCATCTGCGGCGTGTCTTGCTGTCTGCACTGCCTGCTTGAGGGGCTGGGCAGGGAGGGGCCCAATAGAGCCGCTGAGGTGAGGGGGGGGGGGGGGGGGGGAGGGGGGGAGAAAAGGGGGGGGGGGGGGGGGGGGGGGGGGGGGGGGGGGGGGGGGGTTGAGAATTCACCTACCGCTCTGATATGCTTCATGTTATGACTGTACCGTGCCCCCATCATCGGAAGTGGTCCCTCGTATATAGTCCAGGTGTCTGCATGGTAAGATAACGTTAGAGTCCAAAATGATACATATGCAGCAGACATATGGGAGGAGAGAAACATATATACAAGGCATGTACAATACGCTGTATATTGTCAATATACACAAAGTTTGACTGAACACAACTTCTACATATACTGATATATAGAGGCAGGGGAGATACCTTCGTCAATGGTGTATATCCACAGGGTGGGTCGGATGAAGGAGAGGGCGTTTCTCTCTCCACATAACACGTACACCCTGCCCCTGACAGTGCATGCACAGAAGATCTTGGCGAACTCTCCAAGGCCGGGGAAGGGGGTACACTCACTGTCAATATCACCGTAGAACCGACTGACGTATGGGAGGCGGCTGAAGAACTGGGCAGATCTGTCCGTATAGGCCAACACAAGATTATGACTAACGTGACAGAGTCTGGAGTCAGCCATACAACAGCACCAATCACAGACAGAGATTAGCCAGTGCCACAGAACGATCCATTATATACACACATGCCCCTCACCAGTTGCATGTCCACTCCAGAGCGTGTCCACATATTATCTATATAAAACCTAACTATATCAGTGTCACATACCTTGTGCCATACTCAGACTGCCTGGGCCTGTCCAGCCACCTTGCCGGCCATGTCGATAGTAATGTCTCCTTCTCCCCTGTCACAGCATCCAGTCTCAGATAGGTAGGTTTCCCAGGGGGCATTACTGCATAAAGTGAATGGGTAGAGAGAGAGTCTTTTGACCCATGTTTTTTTGTTTCCAACACCCTTTCTCATCCTGATTCCGACCAAGCTTTACGCTCAATGCAAGTATATATTGTCACATGGCGGCTTAAAGCTGTCCCTTCCGAGAACAAATAGAAATACAACAGAAAACATCAAAACCCCTGTGACTCATCAGAGGTCATGCTTAGCCTAGCCTAAACCGATACCACCACATATCCCTAGTTGAGTCTCTTGTACAGTGTGTAGTAGTCGAGGGCTAGTCATCTACTAGAGTATACATATACCACCACACTGATATATATATGCCTATGAGAGAGAGGCTACTCCCTCTCGCAAGTCTAGGCTCTCTAGTTGAGTCTCTTGTACAGTGCATAGTAGTCGAGGTCTGCATTGACAACGACGGGTGGGGTGTCGCCATTGAGCCTAGGGGGTAAGTATACTTCTGTATAGCCAAGAGTGGAAGTCACAACTTCCAATGAATACTCTCGTAGTGTATGTATATGTATATATATATACTCCTACCTGGCTATCTGGGCCTTGAGTGAGTCAATCTCGGCCTGTTTCTGCACATACACCCTCTGGGGCGGTGTCCAAAGACCACTGAACTGCATCCTGGCCAGTATGCCACACTGCACTGTGACCTGGTGTGACAAGGAACAGAGTAGGTAAGTGCACAATTGAGAGTGTTTGCCACACCTCCTTGTTGGCCTTGAATAGAGTGAGCTCCAGCTCTGGTGTTGTGCCCACATAGTCGATCTGGGCCTGGGTCTCCTCGGCCAGTCTCTTGAACCGAAGGTACCTCTTCCTAGGGTGTTACACACATACCTTGTTAAAGCATAGTATTGCCTAACATGTAGCTTATAATATACACCCACCTGTTTGATATGTAGCTTATAGTATATACCCACCTGTTTGATATGAATGCGTCCCTCGATGCCTGTGCCACACCCACCGACATGTCAAGGCCACCACTGATGGGTGAGACGCACATACTCATATATATGAATAATATAGCATTGACACATATATATGATATATCATCACGCGTGTTAATGTCAAGGCCACCCATGGGGGGTGAGACACGAAATAACAAGCATTGCAGGCAACGGTTATGAATTGTACTCTCACCCCCCCCTGTGCTGATAGTGTCGGTATCATAACAAATATTGTACTCAACACTCACCCTCTCCCCTGCACCTTGAGTAAGGACAGGGCACCCTCTGCCTCCTCCAGCTTGGCCTGGGAGTGGAAGGGGGGGTATATACATATAAACATGAATATATATTGCGGAAGGGTGTATATAGACACAGATACGCCTCCGCCAGCTTGGCCTGGGGCAAGGGAGAGGATATATGCAATATCTGAATACATAAGATGCTGACTACTAACTACTAAGCCTGGAATATCTGAAAACTCAGGAGTATAGTATATGGGTACCTTTAGCAGCTCTGACGATGCCCCGACCTCTCTGACCCTCCTCGCACCCTTCTTGGACCTGGAGGTGGGTGTATACACAAAGGCTATATACATATATACTGTGCCTGAGAAAATGCAATCGAAACAAGGCAGTGCGAATAATACAGCTATGCCCACTCACTTAACCATTCGACACCGAGATTGAATACATATACATACAGAAGAGTATATTCAACCACATTCTTTTATAACACAGAGAGCTACTGGCAATGGTGGGACAAAGACATACTCACTTAACCATCAGACACCGAGAACCGAACTCCAGAGAGCACCGGGTCTCCTAAGAGTCAGATAGGGAGAGTGAGATAGAATGATACTCTCTCCCTACATACTAATTAAGTACAAACCTCTGCATTGCGGCAGTGCTCATCCACGGCTATCAGGAATGCAGTCCTGGGGTCAGGATGGTGTGACACACCGGTTCACAACGTAGTTTCTACTAGTAGTACCAATCATAATAGACAATCAACCAAGGATGGGAATACCTCTCCACCTGCAACTCCCGCCCAGTCCTGTCTTCAACTGGGCATGTATATTATGTATATATATATACCCAATGTACCTGCTGTTCCCCCCTAGTCCATTCTTCAGCACCCGAGTGAGGGGACTGTCCCTGTATGGTATGAACTTGGAGTGCTTCCCAAGGGCCTGGACCACTCTGTTCAGCACAACTGAGGGGTCAGGGGCCATATGTATACATATATATATAAGGCACTAATATATATATATATATGTATATATGATATATTACGAATACTTAAGAGAGTCAAGTATACCGCATAGTGTAGCAATAGTACCTAGGGATGTGTTGATGCTCATGGCCTCCTTGGCCTTGACACCCGTGCTATTGGAGCGCTGGGGGTGAGATAAACAGTCATGGATTGTACATGGATACAGGTGATACCCACCTTGATCCTCTCACTGCCTGCCAGGTCGACAAAGAGGAACTTGGACGTCATGACCTGGCCTGGGGGGTGAGGAATGGTAACATAGTGAGGAATACCCTAGGTACATATATGAATATTGGGAGTGGGTGTACCACAGTACCTGCTGCGGTTGGCTGAGTGAGCACTGCAAACACCACACAGTGTGATCTAGAGGACCTGTGGTTCAGCGAGTGGCCCTTGGTGGAACGGGTGGCTGGGGTGAGGACACTAACAGGGACTGAAAGTATGGTACACCAATATGCTCTACTTCATACACACTATATACAGTGTGAATGAATGCATATGTATATACATGCCACATATTACCTTCCACTGTCTTTGCCACCCTGATGACATCCTCTATCGACTGGACAGACACCTCCATCTGAGGGGTCAGGGAGATATATATATAGAGAGAGAGGGGGGGGGGGGAGATGCCTAGAATACCTGCCCGCTGATCTCCAGCAGGGTGTCTGAGCTCTTCTGTCTCTTGGCCCTCTCTCTCTGCTTGGCCTTGGCCCTGCCCTCTCATGGTAAATAGGGGTGTAGGGGAGAGAAGAAAGCAGAGTACTCTAATACTGGAATACAAGTACAGTAGTACTATATTATAGTGGACTGAGAAGAGATCTTTGAGCGCCTCCACATACCATCTGTGAGAGTCCCGAACTTGAACCTGTCACACGTGACTGGGCCACTGTCACCCCCAGAGATGCCTGACATTAGGTGAAAGAGATATGTGACAAGTCACATCAAACGGGTACAACATGCCATACCGACTGGGTTTCTCTTGTTGAGGAGGTCAAAGCAGCCCCCGAAGTATAACTCAACGGAGGAGAGAGTAAGGGTTGCGGGGGTGCCTAGTGATTAGATGTACATAGAGTATAGTGTCTTGGCGGGGGTGCCTAGGGGTGAGAGAATAGTGCCACTACTAAGAAACTACTGGACCTCTGAAATACGTGAGTATGGAGCGTATTAAAAGAGTGAGAGTGACGTACCCTGTATTCTGTTCAGCACAGTCTGCATGGTACGGGGGAACATGCCCCACTCCTAGGGTGAGGGTATGAGAATTTCTACTAAGAAGTCAAAGTATGGGCTCCACATAAGAGTATATAGATAAGAGTATATACAAAGACATATTGAACAATGACAATATTGCGATGCCCTCACTCCAAATACAGAAGACATGAATATCACCGAAACTACAGTACATTGTTAGCACACAAATATCAATACCTGGTGCCCGTGTGTTTCGCCTAGGTACTGAGGGGGGCCAAACTGAGGGGTCAGGAAGGGGCTTGTTAGTACTCATACAACCCCAGTGCCTATACAATACACTACTGCACGTACTATGGTGTGTGTCTTGCCGCACCCTGTCTGGCCATATGCCAGCACTGTGATGTCATACCCGCCCATGAAGCTGGGGTTAGAAGGTACTGACATAGCCCTTATATATGCACAGTACTAAAGATAAGTACTGCAATAAGAGTGTCATACAATGATGTCATACCCGCCCATGAAGCTGGGGTTAGAATATGATGCCACCGGCAACTACTCTTAATACATGATATAACAGAGATGTGCAGTAATAGGGGTGTCATACCCACCCATGAAGCTAGGGGTCAGGGTATATGTGACAATAACTATCGTACATAGATAGGGTATTACATGCACTGCACGAAATTAACCAATAGCATTAATAATTATGGGATACATGCATAGTATTGGGGTATATAGACAGTATGTACCAACAGAGAATCGAGAGGTGGAAACAATTCGCGCAGTATTTGAGTGCCCTATTGACGATTTACTACTACCACTGCACTTCACACATACCTATTGATTAGACTTGGTATACCGATAGAGTGAATGGGGATGTTGAAATACACATAGGAGATATTTGAGAGCATATTTTCATTTATGTATCTACATACCTATCGATGAGACTGGGCATACCCAGTGACTCATACACTGCACCCTGGTCCTGGGGGGTGAGGAGAGAGATTAGAGAGGAAGAAGAAGAGAAAGTAAAGGCGGACGGAGAGAGAGATAGAGAGAGGGAGAGAACAAATGCCCACCTCCTCGGGTCCAAACACTGCCCCCCCTGGGAACCTGACATCGGTGGACTCGGCACTGAGGGGTGAGGGGTGATTGTTAAATGGGAAAGGGAAGGGGTGGCCCTAGATAGACAGAGAGGACGACGTCTGAGTTAGGACTCAGTATTGGGGGGGGGGGGGATACAATGGAGGAGAGAGAGATAAAAGAATCAGTTGCGAGGTTGACTCAGTACTGGGGAGTGGGGGATAGAAATAGTGCCCTGAGATAGGTCTTAGAGGTGATCAGGATATAACTCAGACTCTCTCTTCGATGTTATGAGAGAGAGAGGCAGAGAGAGAGAAAGAGGACTGGAACAATAAGAACCTAAAGCTGGTGTACAAAGGAAGTAGGGGGGGGGGGGATACTTATATACTTATATAGTTGGTCTATTCTTATAGGCTTGGCTGATCCAATACCAAATCCCACACACCGATGTGTATATGAATATACGATGTGTATATGAATACGACAATAGAACATGCACTGATACCTGTCATCGAACTTGGGCTTGACCCTCACCGACACAGAGCATGCAAAGGACTTCTTGGGACGGGTGGGCATCTGGAGGGAAGAGGAGAGAGAGAGAGAGGAGGTTGGATTGAAGATTGGGAAGAGACAGGGGGGACAGGGGGGGGGGGGGGGGGGGGGGGAGAAGAAAAATATA
>BDIP01000258.1:13421-23435 GCA_003568945.1 Kipferlia bialata
GGGGGGGGGGGGGGGGGGGGGGGGGGGGGGGGTGGGGGGGGTATTACTATAAACACGAAGGACAAAGTCATTATATGCTTAGTATCAACATACAATAGTGACAACAATACATACCTCATCGAGGAACACTATGTGGGGTGCCCCCAATAATGCAATGCACAGGGTGAGACTCTCCTTCTATTTTGATCCAGTTCTATCGTCTCAGATGCTTTAGGGCTTGCTCTAACATGCCGATCTAAGTCATAAGACATGTTAGATGTCAATTATTGCAGTATAGGAAGCATATAACAACTTGTTATTAACAAGACATTGTATCAGGTCACCTGACAGGTGATTACTGGCCCCTTTTATGGAAAGAGCGCTTTTTGATTTCTTCAACTTCGGTATTATCAAGTAATATGGTCAAATGGTAGATTCGTACTCTACTGACAGATACAGAGAATAGTTGTAGATAAACTCCACACACTCTTGGACAGAAACAGCTAAAGAGTAACTAAAGAGTAACTGAAACAAAAGAGGCAATCCTACTAAAAGAAGGTATTTGGAAATCTACTAGAAGTAAGGGGCGGCAGTTGCCCACTTTCAAGGCCTACCAAAAGGGCCCAGTATGCCAGGACTAGCGTGGGGGTTCTCCCTGAGGGTTATACATTGTCTCCTTGTGATTGAGATGTCTGTATGGGAAGCTCTTAAAGACAATGCATATCCTATATACAAGAATTGGATTACACTAGGGGTTGAGTGGAAGATATGGCCATCAGCAGATGTGAACTTGTGTAGATTACCGTATTGGGAGGATATCAGATTGCCATTTACCAGAGTTCCGACCGTCTGTTCTCTCCCTCCATCCCTATATATCACAAAGTTCAGTGTGTATTGGGAATGGATACTGATACTGGTTTGTTGTCCTCAGTACAGTCAATACACCGTCTTAGTTGCGTAAATATATCACAATACGGCATCCGACGTACAGGACCACCGGGTATGACAGATACGGTACTCTGTTGCAACACACACTGATACAGGTTCTCTGTTTCCAAACGGCAGATGTTCTGATTTCTGAGACAATATGATATTGTGGAGTGATGGGCTTGTGGTCGCTTCAGTGTGTCTAATGGGCATATCAGTGATTATAGCCACTTGGACTCATTCTGTCTATACCTATAGGTAATTAGTGGCTCTGACTGCTTCCGACGGTTGCAGTATGAACATCAGTATCAGTAAGTCCACATATGCTACAGTATGTAGTCCATGTGTTCATATAGCTAAGTGCTGTCACAGTCTATCTGATACCCTGTTGATCGTTCTGACCAGCCCATCTGGTAGCGGATACTGGAGCACTGCCATATATATCTGTCAGCATCATATGAATACCCTGTTGTTACAGGATACTCTGCCTCAAGAAGTATAGTCGCACAGATCAAGGCAAAAACATCTTGAGCATGATGGAATGCTGCTATGTCAAGACATCCGCTCTCATGTACCCCCTACACTGCCTATCCACACACTGACCAAACAATATAAGACGCTTGACCCCTATGTTTCAAACGCTCGAGTTGGATTGTCTTCTAATTCACTGTCTCTATCAGCATCCCCGACACGCCACTGTTTCATTGGGACTAAGAACCCACTGGCCCGATAAGTTACTGTTTGGTATTGCGGTGGTCTTTCCGTTGTGTAATGTCTGAGGGCAATGTTCTGCCTGTGAAGAAGCCAATGGCTCCCTCTGTGGCAGGGGCAAAGGCGCGGAAGGGACCAGAGGAGATGGCATGTAACACAGAGGACCTAATTATCCACGAGGTAGCAGTAAAGTCATATATAGTGTACCTTTCAACGCAAGTGTACCTCTCTGACATTATAGGCGGGAGGGGGGTTCCTGGAATTCCAGTTTGAGGAGATCCGACTGAAGGACTACAACAACGAGTTCATGGACGGGTATGACCTGGGGCTGGATGCCACTCTCAATCTGGACGGGAACGACTCTCCTGTAGCCGAGCCCACCGTGATGACAAGGTATCGGCCTATTTAGACTGGCACTGACACCTTGTTGTCGATATTAGAATGCGTGGTATGTCTATGATGTGCTCACACTGATACTCCAGGTTTGCCATGGATGATATCATGGGAGTGCTCGCAGGGACCCCTTCTGTGTCACGGAGCCCCCAAAAGGTATATGTGTTCAAGTGGTTGCAGTGGTCTTTCAATCCAGCCCTTCTTGCCTCATCCTGACACTGATACTCCTATGTACCATCCGTCTGTATATAGTATATATCTCCTCCTCTACCTGTCAGGGTCGTGCTCTGCCAGAGCTGGAGGACCAGCCCACAGCCAACTTCAGCGACAAGACCTTGGATTTGGCAGGTACTCTATTCAATATATATGTGCTGACCTTATACCGTAATGAATGCTAGTATAGGTCTGGATTCATGTCTGGCTACTGTATGTATACTTCTATATTTGTACTACGTATATACATGCTGGCTACATTGCTTATTCCTTTCTGATCACTGCTGTCTTGTGCAGCTTCAGTGGATATTTACACTGATATCCCCCCTCCAATGGACATCTAAATTTATTACTGAATAGTGGTTGATATAATTTCTTTCTTGTGTGTATTCTTCCATGCTATTCCAGTGTACACTTCTCAGTCTGTTCTGGAATCAATACGGACCTGTGATACCCCCACCTATCGATTTGAGTGGTAGTTTTGCGTGTCTAATCTTCTGATACTGAGACTTATGCTGATGGGCAGGGATTGACCTGGGGCAGTATGGCTTTGGCGGGGAGTCTAGGTCAGAGAGAGAGAGACAGTCTAGGCAGGACGAGGGCCAGGACTCTGTCCCAGGGTTCGCAGGCATTGACCTGGGGGCCTCAGACTTCGATAGTGCCTTTGACGGCGGGTTTGACCTGGGTGGCGACAACACAGCCGAGTTTCTGAATGAGCTGGATGATCTCGATGGGTTTGAGGTGGCCGAGGACACGATGCAGTTCCCCTCCCACCCTCAGGCCGGGATCAACGCTGCCCTGACCCCATTCAACGCAGGTACAGTGCGTATCTATATATCTACATGTCTATATATGCATATGCGACCCAATACAGCTGGCGGCATGTAGCGATGTGTCTAATCGTCTCTGTATATACCGTACTCCCACTGTGGTAGTGGGCTATGACTCCATGTGTGATTATTGAATTCTTTTATATATGTATGTAATATTTTCTCCTCTCTCCCAACGAACAGTAAGAATGCACCATCTCTATTCATCATTCATGTTACATTGATACTCCATCCTCACCCTGATTGTGATACGTGTGTATATGTATTTGTTCATTCTGACAGCTAACCTAAGGTAGGGCCGGGGCTGCTCTTGCTGGTTCCAAGGCCAGCCAGGCCCGTCCTGCTGTCACCCCAGGCCCTGCTGTCACCTTTGGTGCAGTGTCGGTGTCGGAGTACAGAGACAATGATAGGCACCAGTATGCAGAGAGGGACAGAGAGAACCTCGTCTCAGACTCCCCCCCTGGGGGTAGGCGCCGTGTGGCCTTCACCACCCCTGCTGCGAGTGGGGTCAGGGCCCCTCTCTCTGCCAGGCCTGTGCGCAAGATGACCAATGCAGAGATCATACAGAGAGAGCTGAGGGGTCACCAGTGATACTGGGGGGTGGCAATGAGACCGGCTGTGTATCAGTATCTCAGTGTGGCTCTGTATTTATATTGACCATTAGATACACTAAGTGTATGGGACACTCCCCCTTTCAGTGTAGCCTCAGTCATATTGTGTGTCGTAGTGCTCCTGATATCTACAACGACCTCTGATATTCTGACTGTATGCTCACGCTAAGTATTGTTCACCATATATAGAAATAGTACAGGCATACCCGAATGCCATAAGACCTATCAGTAAAACCGATAATGTACATTTTATGGTACAGTGGTGCTGTGACCTAACCCCTCTAGACCCCTCTAGACAGATAGACCCCTCTATAGTATAGTATAGAGTCTAGACAGCCTAGGGCAGCATCAGAGGCATCAGCATCAGAGGTTCCGTCTGTGTGCAAGGATAGGACTGAATATACTGGTCACGCGGCCAGTCAACTGATCCCTGGGGGTGAGACAGTGGAACAGTACAGGGGTATAACCATCCATATCAATAACTACATATACCTAACCAGTAGGGCACCGTCACAATTAACCACACATATATGTATAACCACATATACCTGACCAATATTGCCCCCCCGCTCTGCACATCGTCGGGTGACCCGGAGTACTTGGAGGACACTATGCCACTCTCCCTCTCCCTCTCTCTCCTCTGAGTCCTACCCCTGCTGTCCAAATCTCTCTCTCTCTCCCTCTCTCTCTCTCCCACCCCCCTACTGACACTGGGTGAGTACACAGGGGTGGACACACCAATACCCACGTCCATGCCTCTGCCATCCCCATCCCCCAGTGACCCGTCTCTCTCTCCCTCCCTCGACAGCCTGCTTCTCTCCCTCCCATACACCCTCTCCGTGGCTACATCTCCTGAAGGTATGAGTATCATGTGCAGATACATGTGATACATGAGCAACTGATGGTACTGGTACTGACGATACTGATACCTGGTTGGGGGCTGGGAACCGACAACGGCGACAGGTGCAGGCCCCTCTCGACCACCCTCTCTCTCTCCCTCTCCCTCTCTTCCTGGGATACTGGGTTCACACCCACTGCCCCATGTGTGTGTGTGTGTGTGTGTGTGGTGTGCCTATTGACCCTGGACACCATGCCAGGTGGGGGTAGGGGGGTGGAGTGGGTGCTGCGAGATAGGATGGGGGACGACGTCACTACCTGGGGGTGAGGGTAGGTATATACACGGGTACATATATACGTAGGCCGACAATCGGGATGTAACTGTTACACCATATAGATGTAGATATATAGAGAGTATGTCGATTACCCTAATATCTATACAAACTCATAACTGCTAGCGTCGGCAGAGCACGGAGTTAGATACAGACAGAGAGGGTCAGTGCTACGCTGCTACACCTACCCTTATACGCATGTTGCATATACTCCAATACTCTGGAACACAATGTCAGAGCACAGTGTACGACACATATACATATATATACATAATATACTATCCACATTACTATTAGTATTACACCAACCTCAGTGGGGTGCCTGTTGGTGTGTAGTTCACTCAGCAGCACCTCGCTCTGCCCAATCTGACATATGAGGGGGGGGGGGGGGTATGATATACGGTATATCCACTACTACATAGACCATACCTTGCTATACGTATATATTACATATACATACACCATACCTCTTGCTGCACCCTAGCTATCTGGTGGTGTATCTCGTTCTGGCTCCTGACCTTGTCCCTCTTGAGCGACTGCAGATACCGCACACCATCCCTGAGAGTCAGTAGTATGTGTATACATCATCATATCAGATACTGAGACTGAGACTGAGACTGAGACTGCAGATTCCGCACACCAACCCTGGGGGTAGGTGTGGATGTATGGTTGGTATGTATGGACAGAGTATAGATCCATCGTGTGAGAGGAAAGACCTCAGCTCTATACACGTATACGCATACATATACGTACTTGAAGCAGTCCCGTGTGTACTTGGCATACATGTTCTGTAGGATCTGCAGGTCCCCCTCGATCTCTGACACCTGGGGTCAGGGGATAAGTATGAATGGGTATATATACTCATGTGTATATATGGTTCCACCCTGGGGTCAAAGGCACACTGATACTGTATACAGGCATATGAATACCCAACCACCATTGGTCACATCAGTACCAGTATTCATTCCCATTCATTTATGTACATACAGTACCAGAACAGTATCACTTCCGGTACCGGCGCCAATATACACATATATCACCGTATACCACTCTACATGTACCTCCCGTACCACCAGAATCAGCACACACTCATATACTTGATTGTCCCTCTTGCTCCAAAAAACGGAACCGGTACCGGTACCGATACCAACAATCAATATGACTATACACCAGGTGACACAATACCTCAGCCTCCAGTACCACCAGGTGTGGCTCCAGCCGGATGGCCACGCTGGAGGTGGTCACTGGGGTGAGGTCCAGCAACATCACGGGATGACAACCACTTATAGATGAGATTGATCCCAGTCAGATCAAGAATGCGAATTTCAGTACACAGGAAGACATCTCCCTACGATGTACCCTACTAGTAACCTGCTGAGAGTATATGCAAACGTACAAGACGACATAACCCACAGGTCCCTTGTCTCCTTGGTAGACAGACCAACTGATCCAGCTAAGGCAGTAGGAAAACCCTTTCGAAATGCACATTTTTGTCTCTGCGATATTGGCCCACAGTGGGCCCCACTCACCCACTCCCCTTCACTTGTTGTGATACCTTCCAATAGGGTCTTGGAATTGGGAGGCCTGGATAGTGGGTTACCAGCTCGAGGCGGATGCGTGAGATCATCACCCCTAGAGGCCAGACAGATTCAGCGGTGAGAGACTAACCAATATGTACACTATCTGATACCCACCATCCCCAATGTGTACCTGTCGTCAAGGGACACATCTTGACCTAATGCACACCAGTCGCAGTGATCTTTCTTGGGTGATATCTCTGTGTATGTGATCATTATTTGGCATATAGTCCACGTCCAAATTTTCTCCATATTTATAGATCTGTCTGCCTATCCCTCTGTTGGTGCAGAATTCAGGAGTCACACACATACCCTTGTCGGTTATATCACTGTTCCACTGTTATATGACCTGCTCTCACCATCAGAAGCGTATCCGGCGACATGGCTTCCAGCTCCCCTACAACCCAGCCCAGCTGCTGGCCACCATTGTGATTGTGGTATGCCCCGTGGTGTGGGTGCTGTTTGTGAGGTATGTATATATATATATATATACAATTCAGTATCTGATTGTGTGGGTGGTAGGATCGGTACTCAGTATCAGTATCCCTTATACTGTGATAGTGACATGGGTCTTCTATTACTATTTTATCTATGTCGGGTGATGTGCAGTCACAAGTACCCATGCTGTACCTGCACTACCTACTGTATCTGACCCCATCCCATGCTCTGTGCTACACAAACCCTATACTATATATACATCTGTGTATGTGCCTGACCCCAGTCCTGCCTTCTCCCCCTCCATTAGATATCTGGTCGGTGGGGCTGCTGCACTGCTGGGTGTGCTGTCCATGCTCTTTGCAGTGCTGACTATGCTCAGGGACCCAGCAGATGCAGTCTGCTACGCAAGGTATTGGTGATACTTGATAAATATCGATAGATATCTCAGGCAGTCAGTGTCCAGTAGATCAGTGTCGTTGTGCCTTGTCCCACTCGTCTCACATACTGTATATTTATGAAAATGAATGTATGAGCTCTGTTGATACCCCCCCCCGCCCACCCTCCACTTCTCTCTCCCCCCAGCCGTGCTGAGATGCCCGCTCTGTATGCCGATGAACCTGACAGGAGCTACTACTGTGACACGTGTCTGATGCGAGTGGCCTCCAGTACCAAGCACTGCAGGGTGTGTAACAAGTGCGTGAAGGGGTTCGACCACCACTGCGTGTGGCTCAACACGTGTGTAGGTATGACAGAGTGCACCAGTGTATACATTTATGATATTGTATGCACTAGCATACCCCCACCCCAGGCCAGGCCAACCACTCTCTGTTCTTTGTGTTCATCTCTGTGACTGTGGTGCTTCTGCTGCACCTGCTGATATGCACTGGGGTGGCCCTGTACGCATACTCCCAGGACAGCCTCCCCGACGCATTCTCAGTCACAACAAGGTATTTATGTATACAAACACATTTATGTACATTCACACGGACGTGTCCACTCTCTGTGTAAGATGAATACGAGAGTGGGTGCAATCATACCCCTCTCACCCCTCAGTGTGTTTCTGTGTGTGAGCATCGGGTCTCTAGTTGTAGACTTGGTGGCATTGGCACTGGTGGGACAGTTACTGTTGTTCCACATCAGACTGGCTGTGCTGCACGTGTCTACATACGAGTATGTCACTAGGGTCAAGGGAGGTCAGTGTGTGCTGATATACCCATACTCACTCATACTCAGTGGTATACAGGCAGTGTCATTAGACATATTCTGAATGGTGTGACACTAGTACACTCTCTCTCCTCTCTCTCACACATCTGATGCCCCAGAGACCAATGATCTTCTGCTATATATTGTATATCATGTAGTATGCTCTATCCACCTCTCTGACCCTCTGACCCTCAGAGACCAAGGACCGCACCCACAAGCGGGCTGTGGCCAAGTACCCCTGTCTACCCCTGGGGGCAGCTGCCTGTCTGGTCACAACCGGGGACATCGTCAAGTGTATGTGGCCCTAGTCATATTGTGTGTATTGTATCCTGTCTCCCTGCACCCCCCCCCCCTACCCCAGGCAAGGCCTGTGCGAAGACCACAACCGTAGAGGCAGTCGGAAGCGAGGAGGTCAGTTGTGTACATGTCTCAATCAGTCTCATACTGTACTGATTGACATCCCATTGTATATGTGTCTGACCCCCAGGTGAGGGTAGAGCTGCCTGAGGTTGTGCAGGAGAAGCAGACCCAGCCCTCTTCCACCCTGAGTAGGAGGGACAGTGCCTCGGAGAGTGGCAGGGAGAGTGGGAGAGAGAGTGCTGGTGGTAGGCCCCGCTCCAATAGCAGACTGTCCAAGCTCAGTGCCAGATTTGCCCCCAGGGGGAGTAGTGGGTCACTGGGGTCTCTGGGTGATTTCCAGGTATGCTCAGATTACTATACATATCTGTATACTGTGGGGTCCCCTCGTATTGTAGTATGTGGACACATCTATGCATTGGTTGACCCCATTCAGGTTTAATTCACTTTAATATTTCTGTATACACACCTTCATGATATGTATTGTGATATATATAGGATTTTTGCATTGTGACTGACCCCAGGGCAGGCCCGGGAGCATGGACAGTATCGATGCCGTCACGGCCCAGTACAACAGACGCACATCCATCCTGGTACGGACTGTGTGTAGTTGTGTATTTTCTAGGATATATCCATACTGGTGCTGTCAGGCTGTCATTGTGTAGTGTATACCCCCATACCCCTCTGACCCAGGCTGGCAGGAGGGGCAGTCTGGCGAGACGGGGCTCCATGTCACATGCCAACATGTCCAATGGGTCTCTGGGGGCACTGTCTGGGTCATTTGGGGGGTCTGGGGTGCAGCTGCCACCAATTCAGGTATGTATAGTACAGCCCATATCTCTCTCTCTCTCTCTCTCTCTCTTCCCTTTCACCCCAGGCCCCAGACTGGCTGACCCAGGCCAGTTCCAAGGCCATGCCCTCTACCACCAGTGCACTGGGCAGAGAGACACCGGCCTTTGTGGACCAGGTGGGTAGTGTGGGTGCTGTCCAGTAGATGGTATATATATATTGGGATTGGTGACATATAGTGTCATCGAGGGTTGCTTGGTGCATATCTGTCCTGCCCTCCTCTTGTCCTGATACTGATACTGCCACTGGTACACTGACCCCAGCTTGTGTCTGCCACAGATGTCGATGTGTAGGGGGTGCTATTATATGCGACTATATATACATAGATATACACTGCCACTATCTCTGACCCCCAGCTTGTGTCTGCCACCGATGTCGACCAAGGGGGTCAGGGTGCAGGGTCGGGGCTGCCCGACTTCTCCCATCCAGATGGAGTGGTTATGGCTAGCAGGGAGAACAGTGAGAGAAGTGACACAGAGTCATCGTCCTCGGATGAGGAGGGGGGTGTCTATGTGTACAACCCAGACCGCAGTGCTAGTGTGGACAGTGAGAGTGGGAGTGGGAGTGGGTCAGAGACAGAGACAGAGGACAGTGAGAGTTATACATATGCCACGGATGGGACCACCACTGACTCAGAGGAGACACAAGGAGGTAGGGGGGCAGATACAGGACTCATTGTGTGATGAGTATATTGTGTGAGTATATATCTCCCCCCCCCCCCCCCCCCCCCCCCCCCCCCCCCCCCCCCCCCCCCCCC
>BDIP01000259.1:0-23432 GCA_003568945.1 Kipferlia bialata
ATGAGGGCAGGGATCATGGCAAAGGACTGGTTCAGCAGGGGCTTCATGCCTGGGGGGTCAGAGACAGAGAGAGAGAGAGAGACAGCTGCCTTCGTATATTGATATGAAGCTCTATATACATATGTTGTCTGCGTACCGGTGATGAGCTCCCACAGGATGGCCCCGTAGGACCAGACATCAGCCTTCTGGGTGAACCTGAGGAGGTGAGAACGGGAGAGAGATAGTGTGTGTGAGAGAGGAGGGGGAGGAGTGTACCCGTTGCTGACGTGTATCCTTAAGGGTGTATAGAGAGAGAGAGTGAGAGAGTACCTGTAGCTCAGCTCGAACAGCTCAGGTGCACTGTAGATGGGTGTGCCTGCAAAGGTGGTGGAGGTGGAGGTCTTGAAGGCGTCGTGGGCCTACGGGTAAGAGGTCTATAGACACACCCAGAGAGAGAGAGAGAGAGAGAGAGAGAGAGAGAGAGAGTACCTTGCTGAGGCCGAAGTCACTGATGCGGGACATGGTGCCCTCCTTGTTGAGCATGATGTTGGCAGGCTTGAGATCCCTACGCGGTAAGATGAGAGAGAGAAAGAGAGACAGACGGAATGTAAGTAAACCACACGATACTATACACACCTGTGCTCGACTGGGGGGTCACATGAGTAGAGGTACTCACATCCTCTGGCCACCTGGTAGGCCAGGGACAGCTTGCGGGACCAGGACATGGACCTAAGTGGTAAGAGAGAGGAATATATAGATACATATAGAGTATATATAGTATACACACACACACATATATATATATATACGTGCGGGACCAGGACATGGACCTGAGAGGGTAAGAGAGAGAGGGAGAGATACAGATAGATAGACGGATACAGAGAGAGAGAGAGAGAGAGAGAGAGAGAGAGAGAGAGTATACTCGTACCTTCCCTCCTTAGGGTTGTGGATAGCATCCTCAAGAGACCCTCCTCTCATGTAGAGCATCATGAAGCCAACGCTGTCAGGGGAGACCACGAGGAACTGCACAGGCACAATGAACCTGGGGTTATACACGGAGAATAATCGTGTGGAAACACATCGCGTAGATACCTGCTGAACAGCTCGTGGCTCTGCTCGTACTCCTGAAGCACCCCTCTCAGCTGCTCCCTGCTCATGCTGTTTCTCTTGAAGAGCTTGACGGCATAGTGGTCGGACCTCCACTTAACGAGCCACACCTGGGGTCAGCAGGCTTCCTATTACATATGTACAAACACCATACTGAGAGTGTGGTATATTAGTATACTATTGTGAAGTACCTGTCCGAATGCGCCCTCTCCAAGGACCCTCTTCAGCTTGAGCTCCCTCATGGAGACGACGTCCTTCCTGCCCTTGAAGTTGGTGAACTCACCCGTGAACGAGGAGAGGGCAAGGGCGGAGAGGACCTAGGGTGAGGGAGAGAGAGAGAGAGGACCCGAAGTGTGTGTGTGTATGAGAGAGATAGAGAGACTGAGTTACCTGCAGAGCGAGTGTGAGGTCAGCCACGCTCGAGTCCAGCCTCGACATGAGCTCCCCGAACTCTCTCTCAAACTTGGTCGACATGATGAACTTCTTCATGTTGCTAGTGTCGATGAAGTAGGCCGTGACCTGTCACGTTAGAAGGGACAATTGACACAATACTACACGTTTGACACACCTCCTTATCACAGTCCTGTAGGACCTCAGCAATGTGCTTCACTGACTCCAGACCGGGCTGCAGCTTCTCAGCAGCCATACTGGGATGAGCCAGAGAGAGAGAGAGGGAGAGGGAGAGAGAATCTGTACCTAGATGAGTCTGCCAGGGCGTGTGCCAGCTGCTCCAGAGGGGACTTGAGAGACACCATCCTCCTCAGGATGAGGGCAGCCTGGGGGGTGAGGGCATGTATGTACTCAGATACACATAGATACAGTAAGTGTACTAGATTCTTGTACTATACCTACTCCTGTGTCTCCTTCATGGTCCTCATCATCTGTACTTCTCTCTCTCTCTGTCTCTCTCTCCAAATACCTTTATAGCCATCTATCTATCTATCTATCTATCCATACATACCTGCTCCTGTGTCTCCTTCATGGTCCTCATCATCTGGGCAGCCTTGGCCAGAATGGCAAAGCACACCCCAAACACCTCAACACCCCCAATGGAGCCTAGGGTGAGGGGGGTACAACAGTATAGGAGAGAATGTGTATGGAAGGAGTGATCTCCAAGGAACACGGCTGTATCAAACAGAGGAGATGTGAGGTAGGTTATAGGTAAAATAGAAACTACCACTACGTACTGAGTGCATCCCCCAGTGTGGTCATGACGCTGCTGGATGAGCCCGAGGATGATAGACCGATGCTGCCTAGACTGGCACCCACACCCTGTACTGCTGAGGCGGCACCGTTGCTGATACCCTCGAGGGCTGCATTGAGTGGGGATGCGGCTAGCATGGCACCACCTGCCACTAGCACACCGTCTGGGACATTCTCTCCCACCATGGCAGCGGCCTGGGTATTAGAGAGAGAGAGAGAGAGAGAGAGAACCATGGCTGCGGCCTAGGTGTCAGAGGACAACGTAGAGGAAGTGAAAGAGAGAGAGAGGAAAAGAGAAATCTCTCAAGAAGTTTGAGAGAGAGAGATAGAGGGGGGGGGGGAGAGAGAGAGAGAGAGAAAGAGCACTTACATTGGCCACCATGATCTTGCCCTCGCTGAGGGGTGTGCCTGTCATCGAGAGTGGACTGTGGTAGTCATCCATGATAGAGGAGGCCTCTCCGTCACCAGGGGAGGGGGGGCGGAGACCACCGATACTTCCGGCACCTGGGTAAGCATCAGAGTCTATTTTGCTATCATAAGGCATGGTGTATGGTTATGACGTATGTTACCTGCTGTTGCCATGATCGGCTCTCCTCTCTTGTCTCCCTTCTTGCCCTTGTTCTTGGCCTTCCTCCTGCTGCAGCACCTGACACACGACACAAAGATACAGAGGAATACGAGACCCACGGCACCTGGGGGGTAAGAGTGGAAGGAAGGAGGAGAGAAAGGACGAGACAAAGCAATATCACCTGGGGTGATAAGAGATAGCCAGATGAAGAGGAAGAAAGAATTATAGAGAGAGAGAGGCACGTACCTGCGAGGATGTATGTCATGTATGCCTCGATGCCTGTGGCCACAGAAGTAGTAGTCACTGTGGCAAAGACCACCTCCCCAACAGAGTCGGTAGACCCATCCCATCCCACACTGACTGAGAGGGTGAGGTCACCAGCATCGTCTGGGGTGGTGATGGTGCCAGTGTACACGCCAGTGATGCCGTTGAGGGTGCATGCAGCGTACTCTGAGGAGGCAATGGTGGAAGAGTAACCCTCGGTGGTCTGGACGTTGATCCACACCTAGAGTGAGTCCGTCCGTGGCAAAGAGACAGAGATAGAGAGAGGGAGGGAGAGAGTGAGAGAGAGACACTACCAACCTCGGTGTCCGTCTCGTAGTTGATATCCCCATTGGCACTCTTCAGAACAATAGAGATCTCGTAGTCTGTCTTGGTGTTGACCTGAGGTAAGAGGGAGAATCTATTTCGTCAAAATACTAACAGAAATGAGTCCTGACAGGGACCGACGTATATATGCTGGTATATACAAACACACAAATATGAAATCATACATAAATACCAACACACCTGGGTCACTCCCTCTGGCAGTGACACGACAGTCTGGGCGGCATCTGGTCTGCCTGGTATTGTTAACAGGGTACATATACATGAGGTAGTGTAAGGATACCACATTGATATGTATTCATGAGCATGGGTATACATATTTATATACCTGCGATCACCAGCACCGATGCGTTGATAGTCTGTGACACACTGTCGTCGTCTAGGTATGTGCACACCACGGTACCAGACCCCACATCAGTAGGGGCGGTGAAGGTGACAGCATAGGAGCCTGGGGGGTAAGCATATACAGACAGAGAGAGAGAGACAGAGAGAGAGCGTACCATCTGCGGTGTTGAAGGCGGGGCTCGACTGCCCTCCCCCTGTTCCGTACTCGATATACATGCTGTTGAGGTATGTCAGGTAGGGCTCACTGATGGTGGACCACACAACCAGAGAGGCAGAGGTGGTCTCTCCCTGGAATGAGGGGCTAGAGAGAGAATAACGAAAAGGAAAGAGATAGAGATAGAGCGAGAGTATACCTGTCTGAACTCCGATGGCGACACCACCACGTATGAGGGTGCATCCAGGCTGAAGGAGACAAGAGTGTTGGGACCGACAGACGAAGTGGAGGCAATGATGAGACCACCTAGAGTGAGAAGGGGTATATCAATGTGGAAGGAGAATGCTTGGATACATCTACATACCGTCCTAGTCCATTATTAGGACGCTTATATGATATAATATACACAGACACTTCTGGTATACAACAGTTGTCACTATATGCACATACCGTCCTCGTCCATGGTGACCCCACTCCCAAACCCACTGTCTCCTGTGGACACTGTGGTCTCAGCCACAAAGATCATGTCCTCGATGCTCTCTGCAACAGAGGAGAAGACAGAGACAACTGGAGGGTGAGATATGTACAGTGTATGTATACATACAGATAGGGAGAGAGAGAAATAGTGTCATCAGCCGCGTAGGAGAAGACAGACACAACTGGAGGGTGTGTGTGAGAGAGAGAGACATATGGAGAGAGAGAGAGAGAGGTTTCATATGCCACCCCCACCTGCTGCAGCTGCGTCTGTGACTGCAAGTACACTGTTCTTGACAAAGAGGCCTGGGGGTAAGGGGGTAGAGACACATAGTACATAAAGAGAGAAAGAGAGAGAGAGAGCAAGTATACTGTTGTCTAGACAAAGAGACCTGGGGGTGAGAGGGGGTGTATTCACACACAAATATACACATACATACGTAGATAGAGGGAGGAAGGGGGGGGAGAGAGAGATGTGTTGCACTCACTGAGGTTGAATGTGCTGCCCTTGGCCACAGAGGCTATGCCGGAGGAGGTGTCAGAGCCGGTGGTCACAGACTGGATCACAGACCAGCCTAGGGTCAGAGAGAGAGAGAGAGAGAGAGAGAGAGAGAAAGGGTGTTGGGTGGGTTGGAATACCTGCGTCTCCGCGTCCGTACACGTTGAACACTGAGCTACCACTGGCGGTGTCAGCTACAAAGGCCACGGAGGCGGCATCAGACTGGGAGATGGCAGCTGAGCCACCGCCTGAGGGTTACTGTGTATAGAGAGAGAGAATGGAAATATCTACCACCGGGTTAGTGGGTAGAGAGCGAGAGAGAGAGCCTACATACCGATGTCGAGGGTAGCCTCCAGAGACCAAGTGAGGAGGGAGGTACTGCGCCTAGTGTCAGAGAGGGTATGTATACACATATAACGAATAGTAGGAGTACTAGCATAGATATAGTACCTGAATATGTATGTCTTGTTGCCCTCGCACCCCACGACGGCAGAGTCTGTGGATATGTCCACCACAGTGCCAAAGTGGAGGTCCACCTCTGATGTGGTGGGGGTGTATGTCTTGTCGAGGGTGCATGCACCGGTGACTGACTCGCACTCATAGAGAGAGACACTGCCCACATTGGACTCGGCATCAGGGGCACCCACAATGAGACGGCTGGTATAAGGGGGTAGAGGGAGAGAGAGAGAGAGAGTATGTGTGGATGTGCTGCTAAAATATATAGATATGTATATACCTTACACCCTCTGAGTCGGTCTCTGTGCAGGACAGGGCCTTTCCGAATGCAGTCATGTATGTGCCGTAGAGTGTGTTCTTGTGCTGCCAGTCGGTGGAGTCGTCATCGGGCCTGGAGATGACATAGACCTAATGATCAGAGAGAGAGAGAGAGAGAGAGAGAGATGACATAGACCTGGGAAAGGGGGAAACCTAGAGAGAGAGAGAGAGAGAGAGAGAGAGAGAGAGAGAGAGATACTCACCGAGTCAGTACCAGGGGCACCGATGAAGCCGATAGTCTCCAGCAGACACACACTGTATCCTAGGTACTCGTTCTCACTGGCATTGACAGCCTCGGGGAGCTCGAGACTGGGTAAGAGAGAGAGAAGAGAAGACGGAAACAAACAGTCATCTATAGGGAGAGACTGCATGCTACATATACATATGTAGTCATGCATACGTACACAACATCCAGGGACCCTGTCTCTGTGTTCATGAGGTAGGCAGCACCGGCATTGGTGAAGGCACTCACCTGAGGGTGAGAGGGTGAGAGATAGGGTGTGTAGAAGAGAGAGTGGCAGAGTATTTATATATTCATATATATATTCAGTCCATACGCACCGTGGAGGTAGGTGCACCAACTAGCATGTACTCGTCATGCACAGACAGGGCATCTCCATAGCCATCACCCTGGACAACAGAGGTGGGGGCATCGACAGACTCGCCTAGGGTAAGGGCATACAGAGAGAGACAGAGAGAGAGAGAGAGAGGTCTACCTGTGAGCACGACTGCCTCCACAACAGCGAGTGAGTGACTGTATGTGAAGTAGTCTGCGACAGTGACCTCGAGGGTGGTACCACCCGCAGAGGAGGGACCTGCTATGGTGGCAGTGTATGCAGAGGTGACACTGTCGTAGGTGAATGTGGCAGTGGTACCCTCCACGTTGCCTGTCACAGTGAAGGAGGAGGCGTCACCAACGTTGTCGCCGTTCTCATTGTAGAGCCTACGTGTAAGAGACAAGGATAGTGTGTGAGAGAGACACAGACATAGCATTGAACAGTTGGGGTGAGAGAGAAGGGGTGTGTTGAGAGAGAGAGAGTGGAAGGGACTCACTTGACGTAGAAGAGTGTGTCCTCTCCGACTGTGCACTTGGATGGGGACACGAGGGTGTGGGTGGAGGAGGGGCTGGGGTGAGAGACAACAAGAGAGTGAGAGATACCTAGTACATATCCATACGCCTTGTACACAAGAAATTGCGATATATAATCCACAGTTTCACCCCCCTACCTTGTGTTGTACATATCGATGGCGCCGCTCAGCAGAAGCCCCCCGTCGACATACACGTACAGTGACTGGGCAGTGGGGTTACTGGCGTCGTATGCACCGAATGTGACTGTGCAGACCCAGCCAAGGGCAGTATCACTGTACACACAGTCTGTGCCGGAGGTGTCTGTGGACAGGATGGACATGGACACAGAGTGGGCAGTAGGGGTATTCAGTATCTGAAGTGAGAGAGAGAGAGAGAGAGAGAGAGAGGTGGATATGATGGACATGGACACAGAGTGGGCGGTGGGGGTGTTCAGAATCTGAAGTGTGAGAGAGAGAGAGAGAGACATGGACACAGAGTGAGCGGTGGGGGTGTTGAGGATCTGAAGTGTGTGTGTGTGTGAGAGAGAGATAGAGAGAGAGACATGGAGACAGAGTGGGCGGTGGGGGTGTTCAGTATCTGAAGGTAAGAGAGAGAGAGAGAGAGAGAGAGATAGAGTGTACCTCCAAGCTGTCTACAGTCTTGAGCAGCACCGTGTAGCTGAGTGTCTTGCCATACACTCCGGTCAAGGGTGTGATGGAAGACATGCCGCTGTCTGGGGTGCCTCCTGACACTGCCACATTGACAGAGGGGAGGGTCATGTCATCGTACTGACTGAGGTGAGTGAGAGAGAGAGAGAGAGAGAGAGAGAGAGATTGGATGTGAACTGCCAACCTGTAGAGAGCCACCACGTTCTTGTCCCCTGAGTATATATATATGTGTGTGTGTGTATACATACAGAGAAAACAGAGATCTTGTCATACTGGCTGAGGTGTGTGTTCCCACCTGTACAGTGCAATCACGTTCTTGTCCCCTGAGTATGTGACAGTGCACATGTAGGAGACAGGGCTGGAGTTGCTGTCATAGGTACAGTCATTGTAGTTCGTCTGGAGGTGAGAGGGGTCCACAACCACCATGTTCTCACGTGTTATTCTGGATATAGAGGGTATGGGGACGAACCTCATCGTCCACGGACACCTCGAGCTCCTCCCCCCCTACTGCGTTGCCGTACTGGTCTGTGACATACACAGTGAGGGTGGCCTGCTCTCCAGAGACCAGGGCAGAGGTGGAGGAGGAGAGAGAGATGGCAGAGGCAGCACCTGAGGGGTGAGGAGGAGAGTGACTGAATACTCAAACTATTGGAGAGAGAGAGAGAGAGAGAGGTATACGCACCAGGTGTAACTGTGAATGTGTACTCGAGGTCTGTGGACTCATCGAAGTCGGCATCCTCGTATGTGTAGGAGGCCACAAGTTGGTAGTCCTGTGCCTAGGGGGTGAGAACGAGAGATAGAGAGAGAAGGGTAAAAAGAATGGAGAGAGGGAGGATGGGAGGAGGAAGAGAGAGAGAAAGAGAGACTTACCACTGTGGGGCATGTCATCTCGTATCCAAAGACACCAGAGGTACCGGTCTCAGTGTAGGCACCCTCATCCTGTTGTAAGGGGGGGAGAGAGAGAGAGAGAGAGAGAGAGAGAGAGAGAGACCCTAACCTTGGTGGTCCATGCCATCCTGAGCTCCATGCTGTCACACCCGTTGTTACTCGCATCGAAGGCAGAGACAGAGAGCTGGGGTGAGGTGGATACGAACACCAAGAGGGAGAGAGAGAGGGAGAGAGAGAGAGACAGAGGTACTGGCGTCGAAGGCAGAGACAGAGAGCTAGGGTGAGAGAGAAGGAGCCAGTATGAGGAAATAGTATCCACAGCATCACATCCGTACAGTGATAGAGAGAATATGTGTATATGCAATACCTGCACGTCCTCCCCTGCCACTCCTGTCAGGGGTGACACAGAGTGTATATACAACTAACTATATATATATTTGCAAGTATACATACCTGCACGTCCTCCCCTGCCACCCCTGTCAGGGGTGACACAGAGGAGCTCTCAGCCACAGGGACACCGTTGTAGACAGCGACCTGAAGATAAGGCAGACATAGTGCGTACGTTCTGAGCCGTACTGGAGTATACTCTACTATATTCTACAATACCTTGAGGGTGAGTGCTGCTCCGTCCACCATGAACACCACCTCGTTCTGTCCTTACAACACTACACGATAACAAACAATTATACACTATAGTATATAAAATACTACACGATACCTTGAGGGTGAGTGCTGTTCCATCTACCATGAACACCACCTCATACTCCCCAGTCATTGTCTCCTGCAGTGCTGTGGAGGCAAAGGCAAAGTGCGTATCAGACCAGGTGCAGTCAACTAGGGGTTAGACAGAGAGAGAGAGAGAGAGGTAAAGGAATAGTAAAGGTCAAACGAGAGATAATGACAGAGAGAGTATGTGCCTTCAGCCACGTACACTGTGTGTCTGCTGCGCTGCCCTTGTACGTGCCACTGACAGAGATGGATGCACTGTCCGACTCAGTCAGCTGGTTCCCATAGGCATCGCTGAGACCCACCCCCAGGTAGAACTCATTGTCCACAGTCACGTACTCTGGGGAGGTGTCAACGTATCCCCCGTAGTTGTCGTTGTAGTATGTCTGGGTGTAGCCAACGTCGGCAGCACCTAGTGTGAGAAGGTGGGGAGGGAGAGACGTATATCTAGGTATATGTACACATGAGAAGGTGGGGAGGGAGAGAGAGAGGAGTATGTGTGAATACTTCCGTATACAAAACAATACCTGCCCCGACAGAGACTGTCCCAGTGTACACAGTGGTGGTGTGTGAGGTGTAGTCCACGTAGAGCGTGTAGGCGGTCTGTTCGTCACTGTAGAAGGTCACTGGGGGTAAGATAGAGAGAGAGAGAGATAGAAGGGAGTGACTGTGTGGAATGCATGTGGTGTCTGCATAAAAAATTAATCGCACACATATATATGTATATATCTATACGTACTCTGGCAGAGGTATGTTCCACCGACATCATCACTCACAGAGCACTCTGTGTTGGTGTCTGTGCCATCAAGGGTCACAGTGGAGTAGAGCTGAGATGAGGGGGGTAGACAGAGAGAGAGAGAGAGAGAGGCTCAGTGGAGTAGAGCTGAGATGAGGGAGAGGAAGGCAGAGAGTGAGGGGAGGGAGTGAGGGGGTGAGAGAGAGAAGCCACGTACCGCGTACTGTGTACCAGCAGCCGAGGAAGCACTGTCGTACAGAACAACGCTCTGAGTGATAGCAGTGCCTGGGGTGAGACAACACATATATAGAGGCACGTATCCATATTATGTCCTCCTCACCTGCTATAGCGTTGATGGGGTTGACATCCACCGAGGTTGAGTCGGGGTCTGGCTTGCCAACGACTGTGATGGAAGAGGTGAGGTAGGCACCTGTCTCAGTCTCCAGAGTGACAGAGAGGGTGCCTGAGGATGAGGGCAGGGGGAGAGAGAGAGTGATAAAGAGGGCACTTGAGTGTGAGGGCCGGCAGGGAGAGAGAGAGAGAGAGAGAGACCCACCTCCGTCGGTACAGTCAGAGTATGGCAGGGTGGCCACGTATGAGGATGCGTCAGTACTGTACCAAAGGTCAGATGCGGCAGAGACAGTGTCATCCGTCATGAAGATCTTGACAGTGCGCCTAAGGGGTCAGAGAGCCAAATCAAGAGAGAGAATAGGATAGAGAGAGAGAGAGAGAGAGAGGACGCACCCGTCATTGCCGATGATGCCGTCGTCCCCTGATAGGGTCACGTACACATCGAGTGTGCTAGGCACCCCACATGCATAGGGACCAACCGAGTTGGCAGAGATGGAGAAGGAGGTGGTGGGGGTGAGCACGCTGATGCCAGTGGGTGTGATCTCATACCCGCCATATGTGGCATAGACAGTGCAGGTGGAGGTGGCTGTCTCTGTCTCTGTGTATGTGACGGTGCATGAGTAGTAGCCGGGTGCAGGGGTGGAGACGTAGGTGCAGGTCACCCAGGTGGTCTGGGGTGAGAGGCAGAGAGAGAGAGAGAGAGAGAGTAATGGACTGTACCTCGTTGTCGACTGAGACCTTCAGCTCCTCCCCAGTCATCTCAGCCCCATACACGTCCTGGACCTGTATGACTAGGTCTGTCTCCTCTCCCACATAGAGAGTGGAGGGGGAGGTGACAGAGGCGGCGAGGCCCACGACAGTGATGGTGCTGGTGAGAGTGGCACCAGTCTCAGTCTGCATGGAGACAGAGAGGTCGCCTGGGGTGAGGAGAGTGACTGTATAGAGAGAAACAACCATACGAGAGAGAGTGTGTGTGCGTGCGTATATATTGCGTCCCCCTACCTCCAGTGACACAGCTGTTGTAGGCAAGAGCTGCCACCCAGGATGATACATCTGTGTTGTATGAGGCAGCGACAGTGTCGGAGGAACCGTCTGTCATGTAGACATAGACGCTGCGGCTGGGGGTTAGTACAGTATGAGGGTGCTGGAGAGAGAGAGACATGAGAAGGTGTGTGACGGGGTAGGGATGGGTTTTCGCACCCGTCGTTTCCGATCTGGCCGTTAGTGCCTGTGAGACTGAGGTAGACAGTAACACGGGATGCATCAACAGAGCACCCATACGCGGCATCAGGGTTGGCGTCTACTGTGAAGGAGGAGGTGGGGTCCACGGCACTCAGGGAGGTACCCTCGATGGAGGCACTGCTGTACCTGGAAGGGTCAGTATCAGTATACAAATATATAGTATACATATCTATATAGTATCTGTCTCAATATATACTGTCTTACCGTGCAGAGACAGTACATGTTGTGTCTGCCCCAGTGTATGTGACAGTGCAGGTGTAGGGATCCCCAGAGGACACAATGGTGCAGGTGACCCAGGTGGTCTGGGGTGAGTCGGTAACAGTGGCAAGAGAGAGAGAGTGGAGGGGGGGGGGGGGCGTACCTCTCCGTCGACTGAGACCTCCAGTGTCTCTCGTCTCTCTTTGACCCTCACCCCCAGATACGCTGTGTTCCTGGAGAAGCTAGGAGATGTACCCGCTGCCCGTATTGTGTATGAGCGCTGGATGTCCTACCGTCCCCCCCAGCGTGGATACATGATGTATGTGTCCATGGAGATGCGTTACATCGCTCTCTCTAGGGAGACAGGTACACATGCACCTACCCCATCTCTCTCTCTATCCATGGTGTATCTGACCCTAGGTGTGCAGCGTGTGAGGCGTGTGTACAGGCTGGCTTGCGAGACCCACCCCGGGTCCAAGATGTTCCTGAGATGGGCTGCCTTTGAGGAGAAGTTCATGAACACATCTGTGGCCAGGGGTGTGTACGAGGCAGCCCTCTCCATGCTCGGTACGCGTGGTGTATATATAGAGTGTGTTATTGTATGGATATTGACAGTGTATGTAAACCGACCCCCCCCCCCCCTTGACCCCAGGTGCCGATGTGGGCATATGGAGTATATGCATATAGTGTGTGTTCATAAATATAGATTCTGACAGTGTATCTCTCTCTCTCTCTCCCTAACTCAATATAACACCAGGTGCCGATGTGGGCATAGGGCGTGTGTCTGCCGACACCCCCCTGGCAGAGTGTGTGGCCCAGATCGGGGACTGGCAGAAGCAGAAGGCAGCGGCCAAGGCAGTCTATGACTGCGAGGCTGTCATCCTGGCATGGGCCGCATTTGAGGTGGGTACTGTCTGTCATACATGTGTGTATTAGTGTTCGTGTGTCCTGTGCATGCCCTCACCCTTAGGAGAGGCAGGACGAGGTTGCCAGGGCCCGTGCCCTGCTGCAGAAGGGGTGCAAGGAGCTGCCCAAGCTGGAGGCATCCCTCCCAGACGCCGACAAGGTACAGGGATACGTATCCAGTTCCATCGCTCACTTATCCCCCCTCTCACTGTCCAGGCTGACTCCTTTGACGTTGACTCTGCCTCTCTGTTCGGCAGCGCTAGGCTGCAGTCTGCCCTGACATCCATCGACAAGAGGTGGGTGCATATATATATATATAAATCTGTCTCCGTGTGCTATATATATATCTATATATGCCCCCTTGTCTGACCCCTAGGCACGGCAGTGCAGACACCCTGCGCCTCAATGCCACCATCAGAAGGAGGGCACTCTACAGGGAGGCAGTGAAGAGAAACAGCGCAGACATCGGTATGTGCATATACTACTAGCATACACACACACATCTCTCTCTCTCTCTCTCTCTCTCTCTCTTCTGACCCCCCCAGATGCGTGGCTCAACCTGTGCACCCTGGAGGTGAGTGTGCTCAAGGGTGCCAAGGACGCAGAGAACCTGAGGAGGATCAGGGCCACCTTCGAGGAGGCCCTCTCCCACACACCCGACGAGGTGTTTGACGAGGGTATGTGTAGTACCACTATACCCCATGTATCGTGTTTCCTCCTTACCCCCCAGGTCCTGAGGACAGGGTGAGGTGCCAGAACGACTGGAGGCGCTACCTGTGGCTGTGGGTGTGGTTCGGAGCAGCAGAGGAGCTCTACGGAGACAAGGTGCGGCATCTTCTTGTATATAACAACCATATACCCCCCCCGTCCCCTACCCCCAGACCAAGGCCACCGAGCTGTACGAGACTGCTCTTGAGATGGTGCCTGTGAGGGAGGGCGTGGCCGTGGTTGAGTTCCCCCAGATCTGGTGCCAGGCCGCTCTGTTCCACGTGAGGCAGGGCGATGCCACCAAGGCCAGGGAGGTGTTTGAGAGGGCCGTGGATGTGTCCCCATGTGTCGAGGTGTTCAGGCACTACTGCGACATGGAGACATCCCTGGGAGAGGCAGCTAGGGTGGGGTCCATCCTGGAGAGAGAGGTGGCTGCATTCGTCACAGACTCCACAGCGTGGCTCAGGCTGGGTACGTATACATGTGCACTGTATAGTGGTAGTATTTGTTTGTGCATCCCCATTCCACCCTCACCCCAGTCAACCTGTCCATTGAGCTCAAGGCATACGACAAGGCCAGACGCACCCTGGACGAGGCCCTGCTCACTGAGGGGGTCGACTACCCAGAGGTATGGGCCTAGTGTCAGTATAGTATATCCATGCAACCACCCCCCTCACCCCCTAGGTGCTGTGGGCCAGGTACCTGTCGATGGAGACAGACCTGGGCAACACCGAGCACGTGCGTGCCCTGTACGCCAGGGTTGCCGAGGCCTCCCCCCACTCCGGGTCGGTGCATGTGGCTAGGGCCCAGTTCGAGAGTGGCGAGGGCAACATCGACGGAGCCAGACACGCCCTGCGGGTGGGTGCGGGTGCCCTGGCCCAGGTGACCGCTGCTGTCGAGGGTCAGGCCGTGGACACCGAGGCCAGAGACGAGAGGGCGATGCTGCTTGGGGCCTGGCTGGAGCTGGAGGAGGCTGCCAATGGGGCAGGCATGGAGGACTGTCTAGAGGAGGTGCAGGGTCTGCAGCCCAGAAGGGACGACAAGGAGGAGGGGTGGGTGTTCCCAGAGGAGGAGGAGACGGGTGCCGGAGCCAGGCTCGCCCAGATGGCTGCCGAGTGGTCGGAGGACGAGGACGAGGACTACTAGGCAGGGGGTGCAGTAGTGTATAGATAGACACCAGTCGTTGGCGGAGATGTGACTGTTTCCAATATTTTCACTTGACATTGATTTATTCCTGTCTATCGTGACAAGCGACTCAGTGTGACACTCTATTCTTTTACACGTAATGCTATATATATACATACTGTTTTCTATAGGAAGAGTCAGATCAGTCAACCCTCGTCCACATAGAGAGATAGCGAGAGAGAAAGCCTTTCTCAGAAAGGCACACCCAGAACCCACAGATCACTGGGAGGGCCAGATGTTGTGTCCTTTCCCAAAGGAGCAGTTACTACTGAAACATGGACATGCACTGTGTCTACACTCGTCGGATGCCAATCTACTTCTGAGCATTCGCTGATACCTGTGTGATCTTGTCGCATAGGTCCTCGATGGTCTGCTTGAATGTCTCCTTGTCCACTAGTGATGATTCTGAGATCTTCACTAAGCTGCTACCGATCGCACCGCCCACTGCAGGGTCAACCACCCTAAACCAACTGATGAGGGGCTGCATCACCTGGGTGTGAATGCACCCATTGGGGTCAAGTGCAGCACCCGTCAGGTGGTAGGCCCTGGCTGATGTGTCACACACTGTGTGGCCAGTGTCCATCCACCAGTCATTGGGGACCAGCATCTGGGAGGGGTCGTTAGGGGTGATCAGGCCATTGAGAGAGCCCAGCAGACACTGCACTGCTACAGATGAAGGGGGATCCGGCATAGTGAGTACCTGGACCATCGAAGACAGGTGCATCACATACACCTGACCTAGGTAGGCCAGCTCCGTCAGACATGGGTAGCAAGACCCATAGGTATGCAGCGTGTAAGATAGGTGCCTACGTGCCTCATCGACAGCTGTTGGCCCTCCAAGCATGACAAACACCAATGTCATGTTGCGCATCTTGTCTAGCGTCGGAGTACCCAGGCAACTGTACCGTGACACATCCCTAGTACTCACAGCCCCTCCCATCCGGAAGACGTACCTCTCACAGGCGAGACATATTCTCTTCTCCACAGACCTCAGGTGGTCCTTGATGGTCTCTGGGCAGTACTCCTTCACGGCAATCGTCTCAGTGAAGAGATGGTTCCTTAGCAGGCGCTGTGACGTGTAGTCCCCTCTGAGGCAACCGACGTGCAAGGTGTCAGCCTCGTAGTTCTTGGGGGGTAAGGCAGGGACATCTAGCCATTCTGGGATGCTGGGGTGGGGGCTCTTGCCACGGCTCACAGGAAGCTGAATGGCATGAGCTATCCGGCCACTGCCAACAGTACAGAGAGGCCTGGTCAGGGTACATGAGTCTAAGGCGACCCAGCCGCCAATGTGTGTCTCCCTGGGTCCATGCCAGGTCATGATGGGGGGACCCTTGCCAGCAAGGTAGGATATGGTAGCTACCTGTACCTCTCCACTGGCTGGTGACCTCCTGTCCTTATGGTCCGAGAAGCACAGTACACAGAGCATGGTAGCTAGCCTCTCCACCGACGTGTTGTCGAATGCAGCTACAGAGCTAGGATACTCCTGTGCCGTGGGGGATGCAGCTTCTGTTTGTTTCTGGTTGGACACGTGAGGGTGCTCGGAAGAACATGACTGGCTGGAAGGGCCCTCAAGGTACTTGCCCTTCTCAGCAAAGGTATGTCTCTGATTGTCGTGGGCATCATCGACTTCCTTATACTGACGCGCGGCACCAGGCAGGCTGGCCTCAGGCTTCTGCCCCTTCACGTCCACAAGACCCATGCTCTTCTTGATACTAGAGTAGTACTGGCACACAAGATGTTCTGCCCTAGACTGTGGGTCGGACCTATCCCCCGGCATCTCACCAATCAACACGGTGTCAGCCATAAGAATGGACCTGTAGCAATCGATGAGTGCCGTTGGCCAGCCCTCACACCCTGTGGGGACACTGCCCGGCTCTGTCTCTAGCACACGCACAGCCAGCTGCAGCTTCTCATTGTACACAGCCATGCAGTCCTGGTGGTTGTGAGTGGGGTGGTCAACCCACGGGAGCTCTGCCCCAGCTGCCTCAGCGAAGGAGTATACAAGGGCTTCTAGGTCCTGATATGAGGGGTATTACGAGGGTTGTAGACTGTGAATGAGAATGTCACCTAAAAGAAGTAGCTGAGAGGGAGGGAGAGGTAGCAACCGACCTTTATGGGCCTGTCTCTCACGCCAAGGTGGGCATCGCGAGCACAGTACGTGTATACACCGTAGAAACAAGAATCAGCGTCGTGGAGCCCAGGGTAGTTGTCTCTGGGGTTCTTGAAGGCCCTCTTCGAGTCAATGTCGACACCATACTTGGCAGCCATTTTAGCCTTGGCATCTGCCAGCAGGGAGTGGCCAGGCACCACGTAGCACACCTCAAAGTCGATGAAGCACGGGAGGTACTCGCCACTCTCGTGTGGCATCACAAGAATATTGCCCCTGTGAATGTCGTTGTGCACGATCCCTTGGGAGTGGAGGGTACATAGGGAATGGAGACACCGATAGAAGAGGCGCATGAGTGAACCCTCGTCAAGGGCAAGTTTAGCCTCGGAGAAAGGGCCAACATCCCTGAGGACAAAGATACCAGCAAGGGTGGCTGGGTCTGGAAGGATGTGGGGAAACTCCACAGTGTAGCCGTTAGAGTGTTCTCTCACACTTGAGACAGGTGTGCAAGTAACTGGAATCCCGTCGAGCAGGGAGCGGATCAGTACATCACACAGGTCCCCTCTCTCCACTCTAAAGACCTCTGGCTGGTGTTAGAATTGGGCTGCAACCTACCATACCACCGTGTGTAGCACTGAATTATTACCCGTTACACATACCTCACCCACCTCTCCGGTATTGCCACTCTGCCCCTCCTCTTCGTCCATGGACAGTTCTATAATACCGATAGGTTCTAAACTAGCGTGAGGAGTGGGATGGAGGGGGTGGGAAAGAGTTGACGGCATGAACAGTACACACAGATGGTAGAGAACAGAGGGGGGGATTGACCAGCTAGGCGTATTACTGTCGAGAATACGTTGCATCGGGATTGATATACTAATTAGTGTACATGCCGGTGTATATATATACATGTCTGGCATAGAGAGTGGGTGTCTGCGTCCATTATAGCGATAGAGAGATTGAGATTGAGAGGACAGTGGCATACTTTCAGTCGACTGCGTACACCTCTTACAGATGTACAGGAGGATGAAGTACAGAGAGAATCGACGTTATCAAGGAGGGAGAGAGTTCTATAAATAAATGTGTCAGTCACACATAGAGAGAGAGAGGTATATATTGGGTACACATCTTGCCACAGAAGGATCAAACACACCTGTCATGAGCCCTAAGCGGGGACGGAACTGGTAGGGTATATCCTAGAGTGAGACTCTGTGAAGAGGGTAGGGAGAGGATGGGGGGGGGGGGGGGGGGGGGGGGGGGGGGGTAAAAGACCCGGTGTGGCACCCAGTGTCTTTCCTTGTACCTAGTCAGCCATCGAACTCCTAGTGCCCCTCTTCCCTGAGCACACACTGTACTATGCCCCCGCCAAGGTAATCTCTCTCTCTCTCTCTGTCTCCCTCTCCCCCCCTCTCCCCCTCTTTCCCCCTCTCTCTCCATCTTGCTGTCAAATGAAGATATGGGACAACAGGCAGACTCTTTCCTTATGATATCTTTCCCTGCCTCTCTCTCCCGCTTCCTCTCTCTGTCATTACCAATGATATCCCGATCTTCTCATCCCATTTCCCCTCTTGTTCTCACTCTCTCAGGCAGATGTCAGAGACCCATTGGTATATCCCCCTCTCTTCTCTTAGTCTCACTCCCACACTCTTCCTCCAATCTCTGCACATATATTCTCTCTTGTTCTCATTATCAGGCAGATGTCAGAGAGTGCCAACCCAAGACACTTCAGGTGATGCCTCTCGCCTATGTCTCTCTTAGCATCATGGGTGTCTATTCCTATACCCTTATTGTCATGTAGGGGGTGACAGCTCTCTCTCTCTCTCTCCCCCATGTTTATACAGCATACATATAGATATATCCTCACCTCTAGACAGGAGGTAGCAACCCATCTCTCTCTCTATCTATACATATCCAAGTAACTATAACAATACCCTCACCTCTAGACAGGAGGTGTCAGCACTCAAGAGAGATCAGCTCTTCTCTCGCTGTCTTCCTATTTCTCTCTCTATACACCTCCAATATATGTATTAATATATATATGTATCCTCACCTCTAGACAGGAGGTATCAGCACTGAAGAGAGAGCTGGCCGCACTCAAGACAGAGTCCATGGCATCGGACAGCAGGTATATTAATACATGAGGTGTATGTGTATGTATAGATGTGTATACGTATATAATACATTGGTGTATAATGATACTTTTTTGCATGTAGTGGCAGCACTCAAGACAGAGTCCGTGGCATCGGACAGCAGGTATATACCTTGAATAATTAGTAGAGTGTCAATAGTGTATATGTATTGTGAACAATACACATTGTATATGTACTATATGTGTATATTAGGCCACACCACTTCTTCTGCTCTCACTCCAGGCACCGCCACATGACTGTGTCACTCAACCATCAGGTATGGAGACACATTCTGTATACGTATGTTCATTTGCAACATATATCTAAATATATATACTATTTGTGTGTTTTGTGTATATATTATGTATACTTGCCCCTCTTCACCCACGATTCTAACCCGCCAGCTCCAGGCACTTCAGAAGCAGAACCATGACTTCCAGGAGGTATGAGACAACGCCCTCTATTTCTGTCAGAGACAACACCTTGTACTCTGTCACTACCTGCGTGTGTTCCTCATATACGTCCAATACCCAGTTTCCAGTCTGCTAATGTATTTCTTCAGATATATCTCGCGACAGCTTCCTCTACACCCGTATTCCAGACTGCCGAGCACCTCCAGTTTGTCATTGCCAATCTCTCTCTCTCCTTCCCTCTACACCCTTAAATCAGACTGCTGAGCCCCTCCAGTCTGTCATTGCCAACACCTCTCTCTCTCTCTCTCTCTCTCTACACTCTTATATCAGACTGCTGAGCACCTCCAGTCTGTCATTGCCAACCTGAGGTCAAGGCTCAGGGAGACTCGGTACGACTCGTGTTTACAAACTAGAAACATTCTGTCTCTCTCACAGCCACTCTGCCAACGCCCTTATATCAGCAACGTGGCTGCTGCTGCCAAGGCCAGCTCTCTCTCTTTCACTCTCTCTCTCTCTCTCTCTCTCTCTCTCTCCCTGTCTACACCCTTATTTCAGCAACGTGGCTGCTGCTGCCAAGGCCAGCTCTCTCTCTCTCTCTCTCTCTCTCTCTCTCTCCCTGTCTACACCCTTATTTCAGCCACGTGGCTGCTGCTGCCAAGGCCAGCTCTCTCTCTCTCCCTATCCCCCTCCCTCCCTTTGTCTCTCTCCTTGCCTACACCCTTATATCAGCAACGTGGCTGCTGCTGCCAAGGCCAGGGCTGACACTGCAGAGTCCCTGGCAGAGAGGAGGAGGTGTGTATGTATGTATATATGTATATATGTGTAACACAATAGATGTCTATATATATAGAATGAGAGAGAGGGCTGACACCGCAGAGACACTGGCAGAGAGGAGGAGGTATGGTTGTATATACACACATGTATATGTATGTATATTTATGTGTCTATAGTAGAATGACATTATATATGACTATTCACCCCTTTCTGACTGTAGGCTGGCCCTGCAGGGTAACGGTATGTTTGTGAGTGTACTTACACAGAGAAAGGCACATGACTTGGAAAGAGAGTAGTATCATTCGTTAAACTGTAAAGAGTTCACCCCAGGCTTGCACTGCAGGGGGAGAAGAACAACGAGTCAGTGCGCAACCAGGCACATGGGTGAGTAGTATTGTAGATATGTATGTATAAACGTAATAGTATATATTCATATGTGAGGACCATATACTATTTTGTAGTTGTAACAACGAGTCAGTGCGCAACCATGCACATGAGTGAGTGATGTATTGTAATTCTTGGAACATTCTCTATGTATAAGAGTGTCTAGAGTAAAGTGATATTGAGGTTGTAACTAACCTCATCAACTCACCCTCTCAGCCGCTATGAGCAGGTCCTTGCCTCCCAGCTCAAGAAGGTGACCACAGAGAAGAAGGTAATATACACGGTGACTCATTCTCTGCCTCTCCATATATAGATATATGTATGTATATATATATATGTGTGTGTGTGTGCGTATGTGTGTGTGTGTGGGTGTGTCTGAGTTTAACTGATTGCAAGAAAAACTTCCGGTCAAGGCCCTTGCCCAGGAGTGCTCCTCCATGTCCACCCTTATTCTGCTTTTCTCTCTCTCTCACTCTCTCTATCAGTCTCTCCCTACGTGTGTATAACATTCAGGCCCTTGCCCAGGAGTGCTCCTCCATGTCCACTGAGTGCTCACAGCTCAGAGCTGCACTGAAGGTATTGGGTCTACTTTAGTACATATATTCAACGTATACGTATATATCTTCTTATGTATAGGTAGCCCAGGCCGAGACCCACCGCACCAGACATCTCTCTCTCTCTCTCTCTCTNNGTAGCCCAGGCCGAGACCCACCGCACCAGACATCTCTCTCTCTCTCTCTCTCTCTTAACTGGTATATATATATATATTTATATATATATAAATATATATATATATTAATATCCAGGTAGCCCAGGCCGAGACCCACCGCACCAGACAGGAGATGCAGATGGAGAGGGCAAAGAGGATGGAGGCTAAGGTAATTGATTGATTGATTGATTGGCTATCATTGATTCTGTATACATATATACAGTACTATAAATACCGTACTATATATACATAATATACTACATATATATGTGGAAGGCAGGAGATGCAGATGGAGAGGGCAAAGAGGATAGTATAGAGGCAAAGATATAGTCAATTGATTGATTAGTTGGATCGTACTATTATATTATATTTATTATTAGGGTATGTAGTGTAAAATCAATTGATTGATTATATATAATTGATTATCAGGACGAGGCCCTCAGGAGAGGCCAGGCCCTGCACACGGCATACAGGAACAGTGTGCTGGAGGCAGAGAGGGTATGTGTGTGGATACTGTTAGACACTTCAGTATACCCACTTAAAGGTTGTTGCTCGACGGTTGCAACAAATATATATATGCAACTACAGGCTGAGAGTGTAAGTGCCAATATAGTAATTCTGTTCAAATATAATAATGAGCTGTACATTCAAGATATAATTGTGTATGTATACTCATTCCTAGGCCAGATCTGACTACCGCAAGCTGGTCAGGACTCTTGTATGTTATACTGTATAGGATAGTACTTCTATATCCACTGTACTGTAGTATATATGAATGTGTGTATGTATACATCTCACCCTTTAGGCTCGGTCTGACCACCGCGAGCTGGTCAGAACACTCAACATACGGTCGATATATGTATATGTTTATATGTATCTATATATATATATGAGTGTAAATATATGTATGTATATATGTCTTCTCTATACACTCATGTTAGGCCAGGTCTGACCACCGCAAGCTGGTCAGGACACTCAACATGAGGGAGGACAAGATAGCAGAGCTCAAGGACCAGGTATAATCTATATAATATATATAATATATCTATATATATGTATGATCACATCAGTCAACTACTTTACACTGCCTTAGAGTATAGGTTGTGATACAATGCCGTTATACATCTTACCCCCCAGCTTGCTGCCCAGGAGGTAGAGATGGGTGTGCTTCTGGCAAAGGTGAGTAATACTCTTTTACTCTTCTCACAGATTATTACAGATATACTCATATTTCTATACTATGGATACCTGCAGTGGAGATGGGAGTGCTTCTGGCTGAGTGAGTATATTGGTTCTGTGTCGGTTGCTTTCTGAATTATTGTCTTACCGCTAGGTGACTGCCCTCAGAGGAGAGCTCTCCGGCATGTCAGGGTGAGTATCATTCTCTCTCTCTCTCTCGTTCTATTCATATATCCGTATGTGAATTTGTTTGCATTAGTCATAACACCCATATATATAGTACTCAGAGGAGAGCTTTTCCGGCATGTCAGGGTGAGTGTCATCTCTCTATTCTCTCTCTTGCTGTCCATGTATCCTCATGTGACTATGTTTGCCCAAGAAATTGCATATAGATTCATTGTGTCTCATCTTTCTCTCTGTCTCACTCTTCCTATAGGTTCAAACCCATTGTGTAATAATGCTACAAACTACAAGGAGACATGCTTCATATATGTGAGGACATTGATATATACTATTGTTATTGCTCACTACAAGGAGACATGCCGCTGTGGCAGCTGACCTGGCCTCCAGGGCAGCAGCTCTCAACATCACACATCTACAGGCACCTGAGCCAGTACCCACAAAGGTATACACACGTGTTCTGTATTGATAAGTCAATTCATTGAGGCTTCTATCACATCTCCATGTGGTCACCTATACATTACATGTACTGACCTCTAGGCACACCGTGACAGGATGGCCAGACTAGCATCCAGGGCAGCTGGTATCGGTGCAGTGGACAGGGAGCAGTGAGGCATACACTACTGATCCTGGATACACAGCAATAGACTCATTTCTATATTCGTCTCTGTCACATGGGGTATATTGAGAAATTTCTCTACTTTTGTGTTGGTATCGGCGCAGTGGACAGGGAGCAGTGAGGCATACATCAGACTAGTTTTGTTGCCCCTTATACTATACTGCAATGAAGCGATGAAGTACCAATCGTCGTCATATTACTCTGGTGTTTGTATCGGTGCAGTGGACAGGGAGCAGTGAGGCATATACTACTGGTTCTGCCACAGCAATAGACTCATTTCTATGTTCCTTTTCGTCACAAATAGTCATTGTGGCTTTCGAGGTTCTTACTCTGATGTTGGCGCCACTATCAAAAGACAAACTGAGCCTCAGTCTGAGGTTGTGTTGAAATACGCTAGGTCTCTTTCAATTTTCTCTGTATTCACTGAAATTCAGTGAAATCCAGTCTGAATACTAATCAGCTGATTGCGTTAGTTGCCGTGTAAACCGTGTCGGGAACATACATGGCAACTGCCATTCGTTTCATTCGCACCATTCGTAAGCGAATTCCATT
>BDIP01000260.1:0-21398 GCA_003568945.1 Kipferlia bialata
GAAAACTATACACGGTGGAAAACGTTTTCCACAGGTCATTATATAGGGAAGGGGCAGTGTTTTTAGTTTTCCACCAGAGTTTTCCACAATTGTTTTCCATTTCCACTTGTGGAAATGAAAGTGGAATACTGAATCGGGTTTTCCACTACACTATATCGAGGGTTTAGTGTGTGAATGTCTTTGTCCGTAAGGATCAATAAAAACTATATCTCACTGATGTACATCACACAATAAGGGTTTAGTGTGTGAATGTCTTTGTCCGTAAGGATCAATAAAAACTATATCTTGGTATCATATATACATATATATACATATGTATACATACTACCTGTATATATAAATATATGTACATATAGATTCAACCATACCTGTTAGGCTTGATGGGTATCAGGATGGGTGTCTGTGTCTTGGTACCATACTCACACACACCAATATATACATACTATACTCTCTCTCTCTCACACTCTATATATATACCTGTTAGGCCTGATGAGTATGAGGATGGGTGTCTGTGTCTTGGTGCCACCTGGGACAGGGGTGGGCAGGACAAAGGTGCCCTGGGATTAGTAGGGGTAGTACAGTGTAGGATATTAGACTAATATATAATAATATATACACATATATATATTATATTATATTGTGTATGTGGTATCACCGGGTACAGGGGTGGGCAGCACAAAGGTGCCCTACGGTGAGAAAGGACTCTACAGTAAAGGATACATGCATACAAATACACACATATATATATACATTCGTGTATATAGATACAGGACATAGCAGCCCTGGTGATGAGGTGAACTATATATATATAGAAAATACTGTGTATACAAGAATATATACCTCTATCCCCTGCAGGCTCTTGGTGGGGTATGCCCTGGCCCATGTGTTGAACCATATATATTATATATACACTTACTATATATATACTATATCCATATACATACCTCTATACCCTGTAGACTCTTAGTAGGGTATGCCCTGGCCCATGTGTTGAACCTCTTGACCACACCATACTTGAGTGCCCATTTAACCTAGGGTGAATATATATATAGTGTATATATACATAGAGAGAGAGAGAGAGAGAGAGGTATTGTCTTAGTAATACAGCAAATGTGTTGAACCTCTTGACCACACCATACTTCAGTGCACACTTAACCTATAGTCAGTATATGAATACATATATATATACATATATATAGATATACATATATATACATAGAGAGAGAGAGAGAGAGAGAGAGTTGAACCTCTTGACGACACCATACTTGAGCGCCCACTTGACCTATTGTCAATATATAGTATACATATTTATACATATATATAGAGAGAGACAGAGTGAGAGAGAGAGAGAGCTGAACCTCTTGACCACCCCGTACTTGAGTGCCCACTTGACCTAGGGTAGGTATAATACACACACACACATATATATATATAGATACATAGATATATAAAGAGAGATAAATGAACCTCTTGACCACACCATACTTGAGTGCCCACTTGATCTGTGGTAGGTATAAAGCATATATACAAATATATAGATACACACGTTGGTACTGTGTAACGTAGTGTGGGGGCTAGACCATGCTTAAGTGCCCACTTGACCAAGGAGGCAGATATATAGTATAATGAAGAGAGAGAGAGAGATGGAGAGAGAGAAAGAGAGATATGAACCTCTTGACGATACCATACTTCAGTGCCCACTTAATCTAGAGTAAATATATGATATAATAGAGAGAGACAGAAATAGATGGAGAGAGAAAGAGAGAGAAAGAGAGTACCTTTGTGACGGGTGATGTGGTGAGGTTGTCGATGTGACATATACACATATATACACATAATATAGAAATACATATTATATATATATATATATATATATATATATATATATATAATACCTTTGTAACGGGTACTGTGCTGAGGTTGTCGATGTGGACGTGGAGGTGGGTGCCCTCACTGGGTGTGAGTGTATGCAATATATACATATATATATGTGTGTATATATTTTGAAAATTGAATGTAACTTTTGAGATTCAGATGCTGAGAAAACCATATATATATGAGTGAGTGTACATACCCAACAGGTTCCAATAGTATCGATTATTACGCATAAGCATACCCCACTGATGCCACCAGGGATGGCACAGACACTCTCACATTGACCAGGTCATATATACATATATAACCATTCGAGTATATACATATATGTGTGTGTGTGTACATACCCGACTGATGCAACCAGAGATGGCACCGACACTATCACATTGACCAGGTCCTTCTTGGTGCAGCATGAAACAGCCATGGCCTGGGGGTAGAATATGTACATCAATACTCGTAATGAATATTAGTATGAATAATCATAGTGTAATATAGACACTCAGTAGAGTATCACGAAAGTTCTTGGTGCAGCAGGACACAGCCATGGCCTAGGGATAAATATACATATATATACATATTACAATGCATATAATCTACTATATATATAGGGTATTGGTGCAGCAGGAGACAGATATGGCCTGGGGGTCATTATTGAAGTGATAATATAGCACATTGCATACACAGTACAAATGCAGTACTATATAGACCTGGCATGTTGATACTATATACACTATCATGCACTCTCTCTGTACCTGTGCACTCATTGGAACAGGCTCTCCAGGCCTGGCGGGATCCATGGGGAGGGGGAGGTACCTTGAATCAGATATGGGTATATATATACAATGCAATGATAATAGAATACCTATCTATATATCAATTATTAAGTATATACTATAATCATAGAGTAGTATATATATATGAATATTCCAATATGCATAGCAGGATCCATGGGAAGAGGAGTGTGAACCTAGAGGTAAGGCACAGTATCAGATAACCTAGGGTGGGGTGTTGATATATATGTGTAGAATAGATGTAGGGGTAGGTAAGGAGGGAGACAGAGACAGATAGAGAGAATGCCTTGCCTGCCACCAGGGGGAGGTAGGACATATACACTGGCACAAACGTATATTTGTACTAACATATAAATACATACATACATAGAATGTCACTGGTATATATATGTATGTATATATATACATTGGAAACAAATACCGGACCTGCCGCCAGGGGGAGGAAGGACATACACACTGGCACCCAGCTTGTCATCCATGCCTGACATAAGGGTGTAGAGGGGGAGAGAGAGAGAGAGAGAGAGATGCGACACCTGCCAGCTGTTAGAATATACAACTTATGATACTTGAGTCTCTATCACCGTACTGCCTTCGATTATGGGTCAGAATTTTCAGATCACCATCTAGACAAAGTACCTCACACATAAACAAATACACTAATGTGAACGAATCTATATATAGAGAGAGAGTGTGTATATATAGAGAGAGAGTGTATATATATACTGATACTGATCCCCGTACCGCCCTTGATTCTAACCACCATCTTGACAAAGTATCTGTATTGTATATGTGTAGAACATAAGTACAATTATAACATATATATATTTATATAGTACAAATAGTACATGTAGACCATATGTACTATATGATATAGTATATATATCCATATATACATACCCCCCTTGATTCTGACCACCATCTTGACAAAGTATCTCACATTGTCGGCTGGCTCATGATCTTCGACCTTTCTGGGTGTAAAAGAGTGTAGAGAGAGAGAGAGAGACGGTCATTGCATCATTGGCGGAGTACCCCGCTCAAGGATATCTGCTTATATCATATGTATGAATGTTCACCTTCCTGGTACAGTCATTGCATCATTGCCGGAGTACACGGACCAAGGGAGGTTAGGGGGTACGGTGGTCTAAGTAAATGAGAAGGAGAGAGAAGGGAGTGGTAAAAAGAATGGGATAGAGGGAGAGAGAGAACATAGTGAAGAGGCAAGAAGGGGGGAGAGGGAGAGTGGCTCACCTGGATGAGAACACAGGGGGGGGGAGAGAACATGGTGGCAGTGAGAGGGAGGGAGAGAGAGAGACTTGGGGGAAATGAGAGAGAAGGAGATATAGAGAGAGAGATTCTCACCTGGATGGGGAATGTGAGTGCCTGGCCAGCTGACACGGCAGTCACATCCTGGGCATAAGTGGGATAGGGAGAGAGGGGGAGAGAGACGGAGAGAGAGAGAGAAAGAGTGCCTGACCAGCCGAGAGGGCAGTTACATCCTGTATTTGTCAGTGGGAGAGCACATATAGATATAGTACTCAGCGAGAGGGGGGGGGGAGAGATACAGGAAGGGGGGGGGGGGGGGGGAGATTGAGAGACTCACCTGCACAGAGAGGAGCTCCTGGTTCACAAGGGAACGCCTGGGAATCAGATAGAGACGTGGTGATATATGGAGATAAACACAGTGTGACATGGTGACATAGAGAGAGTCATTACATATAGTGTACCCAATTCTAGTCTTCGGCAGAATACACATGCACTATATATAGATACATAAACTACCCACCTGTTGACGGTCACCCCCCTCTCGCCCTGCACAAAGACATGCTCCTCTCCAAAGAGGGAGAGAGACACCCTAGAGTGAGAGAGTAGTATAGAAGGGAGAGAGTGATAGAGAGATTGAGAGCAGTAGTCACAAAGACATGCTCCTCTTCAAAGAGGGAGAGAGCTATCCTAGAGTAAGAGATGAAGAAGAGTGATAGTGAAGAGAGAGTGATAGTGTAGAGAGAGAGTGAAGAGGGAGAGAGACACCCTATGGTGAGAGTAGTATATAGTATAGAGAGAGTGAAAGTGTAGAGAGAGACCCTGCAGTGAGAGAGTAGTATAGTACAGAGAGTGATAGTGACGAGATAGAGTACATGCTCCTCTCCAAAGAGGGAGAGCGCTATCCTTTGGTGAGAGAGACACTCTGCAGTGAGAGAGTAATATAGAAGGGAGAGTGATAGTGAAGAGGGAGAGCGAAGAGGGACACTGTAAGTGAGAGAGATTGCATGCTCCTCTCCAAAGAGGGAGAGAGACACCCCAGAGTGAGAGAGGGTGAAGAGGGAGTGTGATACCAACGAGGGAGAGAGCTATCCTATGGTGAACAAAGGGATAGAGTGAAGACAGTGAACGGATAGTAGTTGACACAGATATCAATTGACATTGAGAGACACACTGATAGACGGTTCACTGTACCCAATCAATTATATACCCAAGAGGGTTATAGTTTAGCACCGCCAACCCACCCCGTGACAGTGATGTCCTTGCTGGGGGTGTATGACACAGTGGCCTGAAGAGGCTCGCCTGAGGGTGAGAACATAGAGTATATATAGAGAGTGAGGATGATACATAACTGTGTCATCAAGTACATCAATGTTCACCTGGTGTGTAGAGGGGTATGGCCCTGTCCCACTGTACTGACATTTTGCCGGTGGCGCTGAAGTATCCCATGTTGATGATACACAGTGGGTAAAACTATTGGAAGAGAACTAGGCCAAGGGTCATTCTCGTCAATTTGCCAAAAACCCTTAATTGAACCCTTAGTTTCCAAGATATGTACAGACATCGTGCCGGTAGCGCTGAAGTATCCCATATTCTAGTGGATAGTAACACTGGTATAAGACTCGTTGTCTCATGTCCAACGAGTTGTGCCAAAAACTCACTTCAACCCTTATTTACATTGCATAAATGAAGAATGAAACGAACCCGTGTTCTATTCTATTGAACACACTCCTCTCTTAGTGGTGAGTCACCACTGGATACAGGCCGTCTACTTCAGGTATGTATCTTAATCGTCTACTTTAGGTATGTATCCACTGGGACGACACCAAGGACAGCGGCAACAGGGGGGAAGACTATGGCATCAGCAATGTGGATATACATATATAGCAGATATATATGTGACATACCACAAGTGTAAGGCTATCATGCAAATAATGATATATGTACATATACGTGTACAATATGTCTGACACACCAAGAAGATTGGGTGATTAGGGATGTATATATGATATACTGTCAGTACATCATAGTATATATATTATACTGACATACCAACACAGTTACGCATCTCGTCCTACAGTATATAACTAACAGTATGTTTAGCAGGCACCAATCAAATAGGTATGGTTAATAGTCGTTCTGAAAGATAGTATATTAATATAGTATATTAATATTGTATATTAATACATAGTAGACATGCTCTGAATATGAACACTAATAGCATACCGAGGAAGCCCCTCATCTCGTTCTCAAGTCTCTGTCTGGTGGCCTGTGAGTGCTTCAGCTCAAGGACCTTGGTCGTCAGTGTTAGTAGTACTATAAGACGAGAGAGGGAACAAGGACATGGGGTAAGATATCCATAATGAGAGCATTCTTACCTTCTTCTGGTACCTCTGGACCTGTGTCACTGCATCTGTCTTCAGATCCTCACTCAGCCTGGGATGAGGGTGGAGTATACTGCATATAGTAGTCATCATTCAATCAATATGTATATGCTTCCCGAAGCAAACGGTCGAAATGATCATGTCAGATACTGCAATATATGATACCTTGGGTTCTTGGCCGCTACCTCAGCCACTAGCACATCATACTCTGCACCCTCAATGTCAGAGTCTGAGACAGGGGGAGTTGCCTGAGGGTAAGGACTGTATGCAGGTAGGTTAAAATTCAAACATTTTTGTTGGTATATAGTACTGAATATCATGAGTCACAGAGTTGAATATATACCCTAACCTTGTAGTCCTCCAGCCACTGCAGTCCCATGCATTTACGGATAGTTACCTATACACATGATTGTATACACAAATATATTTGTGTGTATATACTTACTCCTTACCTTGTACTCCTCCAGCCACTGCAGTGCCTCCTTCTGCAGAGGTGCCAGCTTGGCAAGTGCCTTTAGGAGAGTATCGCTCTGCCTCTGCACCCTTTCACACTCAGCCATGTCCACCCCACTTACACCCCCTCTAACACCTATACAGTGCTGGATACGGTGAGAGCATGCAATGAGAGGGCCTATCAGACGCAGTACCCCCCTCACATCATTGTTATAGTCCTCCACCACGACGTACTTGACCTTGTCAGGGAGAGAGAGACTCATGGTGTCACGGGGAAGGGGGATAAGGCCAATGCTCTCGAAGCTGGACACTAGCTCCTGAGCCTCAACGACAGAGGATAGAGCCACGGAATGGTCACGCTGAGAGCTGAAGGTCTGGCGTCAACATTTGAATCTGCCAGTCCAAGCCTATTCTTATCGTTGGACTAATACCTGAAGAGAGGCGTGGAACTTCGTGCAGAGACCGTACAGGGAGTCGACCAGGGCTCCGCAATCCTCAGAGACAACCTAGAGGGGTCAGAAGTAGGAGAGAGAGCAATGCACTCTATATGGAGAGAAGGTAGGGGCTGGGAGGTAGTATACTTGTAATGTAGTGCAAAGTGTACCTTCTCCAGTGTGTGCTCAGACATGAATGCCTGCACGGCTGCCAGCTGAAAGGTGAGATAATATGGGGGAGGTTGTACATCACTACCAAACATACATGCCGCTTAGTGTCTCTCTCAATGTCAATGGTACAAGCATACCGTATGAGATACTCATATTTATACACAGTAGGAGACACATGGAAGCCACAATAACAATTAGTGACCTTCTTCTGCAGGCCTGCATCTCTGGATGCATCTGTCTCTCTCTGTCTCTCTCTCTCTCTATATATATATATACATATGAGCAATGTACACGTATACACACTACCGTTTTCTGAAGGGCTTTCTGATCTCTCTCTCTCTCAATGTATATTTATATACAATCATATATATATTGTATATGCATCCTCACTACCTTCTCCTGGAGGGCTGTGTGACTGGATGTCTCTAGGGAATCTAGAGCAGAGTACAGGGCTGGAGGGTAAGTGACGTTAGTACACAAATACCGTAAATGTCTATTGTGCCATACATACTATGTATATATAGACTAAATGTAAATATTTCAATGTATATGTAGAGGGGGAGGGATGACTGAGGTACTGACACAATCCACAACATCAATAGACTTTGCCTACGAATGTTCACATTATTCAATGTATACTTCCCCACTATATACGTTATGAATCATAGATACCCTCGACATCCATTGCCTTGACCCTCTCCGTGAGAGCCTTCAGTCTCTCACTGGGAGTGAGAGGCATACTACAAATTCCATACTTGCACAGTGCACAACCCGTGTAGAGGGTGACTACAGTATATATATATATATATATATATACATCAGCACTATGCAGGTACCTCATCTCTGGGTTGAAGCCCTCAAAGTGCTGCATCAGTGTCTGCTCCTCACCCTATGGGTCAGCACTACATAGTATAAGGATACACTACACATACTGATACTAAATAGAGTTTCTACATTCTGTAGGTATGTATCCTACTATGGAGAGAACTACATATTAGAAGGCGAGAATCAATATGTGTATATATACATACACACACTTATATGTATATACACAAATACCTCTGAGGCACGCTGTCTCTTGGGTACATCTGCAATTATAGCAGCAAACTCTCCCACAGTTTCTGTCTCCTGTCCCTCTGCAAGTCTGCGGGTCACATCGTCGTGAAAGAGGGCGTCAAGCTCCTCTTTCAGAGCCTCCTCCTTGATACCCTCCTCACACTCGCGGAAGTTGAATGGACTTATGGGCCTAGGTCTTGACTTGAGGCTCTGGTCTTCAGCCTAAGGGTCAGATTCTACTGCTCTCTACATATGTATATATATATATATGTTTGGTGAGACATATTAGAAGGCGAGAGTTCATATATACTATACATATGATATATATATATATATATATACATACCTCAGAGGCACCCTCTCCCTTTGGGTCACTGCACTCTACAGAGATGGACACAGATGCTGCCAGAGTATCAGTCTCCTGTCCCTCTGCAAGTCTGCGGGTCACATCATCGTGAAAGAGGGCGTCCAGCTCCTCTTTCAGAGCCTCCTCGTTGAGACCCTCCTCACAGTGGCGGAAGTTGAATGGACTTATGCACCGAGATCTTGACACAAGACTGCCCTCCTCAGTAACAAGTTGTTACTAACAACCTCCACAACCGCACTCTGAGTGGGAAGGCCATCAAGAGAGAGGCCACACCATCTGGTGTCGTCCTCGAGGAGGGCCTCAACCTTCTCAATGATTCTCAATGAAACTATCGTTGAAGATACCAGCAAGGACATCGGCAGCAGTGGAGGGGGAGGATAGGATAAGAGCCTTCTCACTGGTAGGCTCAGTGCATGTCCCGGTGGCAGTCTCTGGCGAGGGGGGGACGGTTACACCAGTGACATCAGCGATACCAGTTGCATTTGGGCCAATGTTGGGAATGAACCTCTTAAGTGCCCTGGCCCTCTTGACCTCGGCCTCGTAACGGGCTAGGTGCTCTCTGGCCACAGAGTTGGTGACACGGATGTGGTGCTTTCTACACTCTCTGGTGGGTTAGATAGATACATTTAATTATATATCAAGTATTAGAATGAACGCAATATATATGCCGTATCTTATACTGTTTCTCACTGGAGGAGACTACAGATATCACACATACGCAGCCAAGTATATATACATACTCATGGAAGTATTACTATGTGAGTATACCATACATAGACCATATAGTAAAGTTGTTAAAGTAGGAGAGTGCATACTATCAATAATGTGCACAGTACCTGGTGTGTGCCACCAGCTCAGTGGTAGGGATCATTTCACTGCAGAACATGCACTGGATAAGTTCCATATTGATGCAGGCTCAGCTTAGTGTGTCAAGAGAGAGTGAGTGAGGCCCAGCCCAAGCTCGGCCATATCTTCCGATTCGGAGATTTTTGGCAATAAGGGTTTCTTACAGAGTACACTAAACTAATGAAATGACTTGATTCTATGACTCATAGAGTCTATTAGGCGTGTGTAGATGACTCACTGAGGAGGGACACACTTGAAGTACTATACTTCACAAACACAGAATGTCTATTGACCACATCTACTTAACAGAGTAGAGAGGGGAAAGAGGGAAAGGGCAGACATCCCTATAGTGCAGTAAAGTAAGTAATAGAAGAAATAAATAGACATCACCCAGAGAGAGAGAGTGGCGGAGAGAGAGACTACTCCCATCAGTCCCACGAGAGCTGCTCTCCGCTGACACTGTCGAAGGTATGTCTCTCCTCCCACCTGGCCACCTCGAGCAGTGAGTGCTTGATACCATGCCAATAGTACCAGTCCGACTCCATCTCATGCCCGTACTTACAACGGCCAATCCCTGGCTCCCCTGCATACCCACTTCCAACGCAACGCCTCTCTCCCCCACCTCCTCCTACGGGCAGTGTAGGAGTATCTACATCAGTTAGATCCTCTAGTGCGTCAGTGAGAATACTGGAGCCCTGTGTCTGTGCGACTAGAGTGGGGCTCCCTGAGAATAGTTCCTCTACCAGCTGTGTATTGCGGTTGAGGATGTTCTGTGGAACAGAGGCCAGCTTACGTAGGTCACGTAAGGGAGTCACTCTCTCTACAACAGGGCCTCCGAAGTGGTCTCTTGGTTCCTGCTCCTCCTCCTCCATGTGCTCCTCGTATCGCTGCATGTACAGACAGCCAGAGATAGCATGGGGTCAAAAGGACTGAAATATCAATGATGTCAATGATGTCAATGATTCCGTGATATATATTAATATATGTCTGTATTCTACCTCATAGTGTGTCTGTCCAGTGAGTACCAGACCCTCAACAGCACATATAATCATTACTTATGTGTAGGTGTGTATATATACACACGTGTTACCTCTGACAGGGCCTGTCCAGTGAGTACCAGACCCTCAGCTGTCTCTATGTGAGTTGTCAGGTACTCCTGCTGTTAGACAGTTTTACAGGAGTTGCAGGATCCCTTTCAAGTGACAGTAACACTACACAAGTCTTGAAATGTAACCCTACCTCCATTGTCATTCCAGGAGATAAATACTAGAAGGTATGTTGTGTACATATGATTCTAAGACTCACCTCCAGTGCCACTCTGGGTGGTGCGTGTATCGGCCAGCAGAGGATGTTGTGGATGTAGCTCATGGCAGCGGACCACCTATATTAAGTCTAGTAAATAGGACACTATTTCTTATCACTCCCTACATATATATGTGAATGTATACAATACTTGTACTTATGGCATGTTGTGCATGTAGCTCATGGCAGCACACCACCTGTGTTTAGGTTGTACTCAGAATTGGAATAATATATTATATATATTGTACTACTGTAATGTGTGTCTCTCTCAGTGATGTTGTGCATGTAGCTCATGGCAGCACACCACCTATACTAAGTCGAGTAAATAGGACAGTGTCACTCCCAACATATATATGTATGTATGTATAGAACTACTTGTATTGAGGGCTTGCTGTGGATACATATAGCTCATGGCAGCACACCACCTGTGTTTAGGTAGTACTAGGAATTGGAATGATATATATTGTACTACTGTTATGTGTGTCTCTCTCAGTGATTATAGTGCCTACTATCACCAAGACTAGTGTCGTAGCACACTCACTGTTGTAACTCTCTCGTATACTTATGTGTATGTATCACTAGTAAGTTCTCTTCCTAACACATGGTATGTGTCCCATACCTACTCGCCATCCTGTAGAGCGTGTTGCTACTGGCCTGGTCCTGGGATCAGTGTATCTCCAGTATATGCATCATATAGCAGTATTCATATATATACGGGCTGTTTAAGATAATACATGCTTTCGATACCTCAGGTGTCAAGCTAGCAGCATAGCTGACGAGTCCCTCATTGATGCCGTGTCTGATGCACAGGTCAAGGGCAGGGTTGGCCTTGCTCTCATCCCACACCCCGTCTGATATGAGGATGGCAGCTATATATATATATATATATAGATACATATACGTATGTATGCGTTACAATATACCTGACACTGAGTCACTCAGGATAGCAGGCAGGACCCGTCTCATAGTCAGGAGGGAGTAGGCATCTTTCTGGTGGATAGTGTCACCTGGGAATGAGTGGTATGTTAATGTAGTAAATGTATAAGTGCGAATACATGTATGGGGAGTACGTCTAAGTTTTTACACATCTCTCTGGTGTATATATGTCACATAGGTCGGAGTGCGATTCTGTACATTATTATGAACAATGAACAATAGGTATCAGTATCAAGTCCTGATTCAGGAGGCCATTGTATCAGAGTCAGTTAATACTCGCCTGACGAGAGTAGGCTGATGACGAAGCGTAGCAGGGGTGCCTCGCTATCTGTCATGACACCATTGACAGCAGCAGTGACCTGAGGTAAGAGTACTATGTAAAACAGAACTAATTACTATACCGAGCCATATTGTAACCAGCCAGGCATCATGCACAGCCGCAGAGACCTGACATGAGTGTGTCTTCCAATGTATATGAGTCAGAAGTTATATATGAGGAGGAATTGTATTATAAATTACTATATATATATACTACTATTATATATATACTGTTATACTATATATGTACTATTGTATATTATATATATACATTAGTGTATTTCTACCTGGTCTTGTGTGAGTTGATGCACAGCACTCATCATGGACTCGGATAGTTCAACAGCGGGGTATATGCTGCTCTGACGCCTGTGCAGCCCATAGATGTAGGGCTGCAGCTGCTCTTGCTCTGGGTGTCAGAGGTGCTGTATGTGATAATGATACTAACTCAAAATATATCATACTGAGCTGTTTCAATAATACCTCAATGATTGTAAATATAGATACCTGTATCACTAAGACACAAGATGCATGACGGAGGGTGGGGTCCCATCTTCAGAGAGCTGTAGGCCAGACAGCGAAGGATGTCTGTGCCAGTGCGTCTGGGATTAGTAACTAATACCTGGGATACCAATACATTTGGGAGTTTCCCATTGGTAACGCCAATACAGATGCAAGACACATTAGCAAATGCCTCACAACAATGTGTATTCATCAAAACATGACGAGTGATACCAGGTCATTGCCTGCTATATCATATAGGCAACAACAAGGTGTGGGGAGATATAGATCTCCCACATAGGTGGTACATGCATAAGTGTAGAGTAAGAGTATACAGGAGTATACAAAGTGTATGTGATACCTCATCATTGCCTGCTCTCTCTCATCGATAGTACATGCATAAGTATATAGTGAGATTATATATGAATAGACATAATACATGGATACTTCGTCATTGCCTGCTCTATCTCCCATCGATGTAGTACACGCTAAAGTATATAGTTGAGAGTATATATGAATAGACAGGATATATGGTGTATATATATAAATGTACATATACATACCTCTTCATTGCCTGCTCTATCTCCCACACTGTCAGGTTGTCGACTGGGTCCGCGGCTCTGCCAAACCTGTTGTTACTACATACAGTCACCCACCCACATATATATATATGCGTATGTATGTGTATATAGATACCTCCCCTCTCCCCCATATGCCGTGTAGTCCAGTCTGCTCAGTGACTGCTCCAGTGCATCATAGGTATCGTAAGAGACATATTCCCTGGGGTTATAGTGTGAGTATATGTGCACTATATGTGCACTATAGTATATCAACGTTATCAGTGGATACATAGACCCTGAAGTTAGAGCATGAGATCATACGCCCTTGAAGACGGCAACAGTGATATACTAATGATATATATCGTAGCACTACGAGGATTTATTAATGTACACATCTGAGCTAGATAATACTTCGAATTGACTGCCTTTAGAAGTGTAATAGCCAAATGTACTACATGCTATACCTTAGACGAGGCAGGTCTTCTACCAGGTATCTTTCTGCCTCTGTATGTAGTCTCAGCTGCATCCGACAGGATCTAGGGTGGGAGGATAGAAAAGATGAACTCTAGGAATGTATATATATGTACTATTCTCCAACCTGTGCTTCGTGATGCTATTCAGTATAGAGGCAACACCTGACGCCACAGGGTCTTCCTCACTCTCCCCCTGAACCCCGTATATAAAGTGTAATCTCGCTCTGAGAGACTCTCTCCTCAGGCATAGACGCGTGTCCCTCCTCTGGTTCTCCCTCTCTCTCCCTTTGTCTATCTTCGTCTCTGTCGATCTCTCCCACTGTACTGGTTGCACACATCCACCTGCATGTCGGACAGCCACACACATAAATTACATGGATATAGAAACAGGTCTATACATATTACACAGTCACATTAATGAATGAATAATTATATCACTGTCAAGCATCCATACCTGTTAACCAACCCCCCCTCCACCATGGCCTGGGTACATGCCATACTAGGGGTACCCTCTACGGAGAGCAGGGCAGGCTGAGGCACACTCCCTCTGCGGTATATGGTCTCTGGCTTGTAACACCAGAGTGGCACAGGAGGGGAGCAGGCGATATCAGTCCTGACCACTGCACCAGCAAGCCTCAGCACCAACTCTACAGTGGAGATTGGTGTATTGGCATCATCTGCCACTGTCTGGACCAGTGTGTGCAGAGCACATGCAACCTCATCAGAGAGACACATGGTGTAGGGAGAGGCAGGGTCATCTATCAGCTCGAGCAGGTCTCCTAATATAGAGGGGTCAGTAACAGCTGCTGTAACAACACTGCTTAGGTACCCCGCCCAAGCTGATATAACGTCTGATGACAGAGCAGCCACATCAGCCTCTCTCTCCCTCTTCCTCCTACTCCCTGCTCTAATCTGTAGCATCATTGGATCAGACACTGATGGCTTATCTGGGAGGGGAACAGTAACAGCATCAGGTAGGGTAGCACCGACACGCTGTGCTAGAGACACCACCTTCCCCACACCTAGTGCATATAGTACAGAAGTGGGCCACTCCCTGTTAGTCCCAAGGGCGTTGAACATCAGGCAGAGTAGCGTGGCCTCTTGATAGCCAGGGGGGTTCTGTGTGGAGATACACTCTCCTAGTCTCTGTACCAGCCCACTCCCCCACACAGCCTCCGCTGCCTCGGAAGTATCAAGAGCTGCTCTTGATATATCTCTTGATTCAAGAGCAGTAGAGGATGATGGTACCTCACTTCTCTTTGGTGGTTGCAGGATAGTGGCAAGGCACTTGAGAGCTCCGTCAGGGATTTCAGGATGCCTGTTGCAACATGCAATACGAGAGACACATCCGGCTATCCCAGCACACTCCACACTAGAGAGAGTGTAGGGCACGTACGTCCTCTCCCATGATGGACGCTTTGGGGGATGTACCCCGTGGCCAGAGTCCTTTAGCCAGTGTGACGTGACCTGGAGTAAACAGGTTGTTGATGTTAGACCATCCCAAAATAGACATCGTATTACCAATGTAACACTAACGTATGCTGTATCATTGTAGTCATCAGATTCTCTGTTATAGTGACTATTACGATTGGTACTGAATCAAACTGCACACAACGTAAACTGGATATCCCAGTGTTGGTCATTATAAATATATAATATATATATATATATATAGTATATATTATTATTATATATATAATTAATGGAGTGAGAGTCCTAACCTTGAGAGCGTTGGTGATGAGTCTTGGGTAGGTGTCACTATTGACAAAGAAGTCAGTCAACCACGGCCTCTCTGCATCTCTCTCCAGTATCTGGTAGACAGGTATCAGACACCGGAGGAGCTGCATCCTCAGCCTATCAAGTGCTCCGTGTCTCCCTTCCAGCAGTCTATCCTGATGGGCGTCCCAAAGACGGGTCCTCTCTTCATACGGTATGGTACGTGGAAGCATCATCTCATTCTGGCCCTCATTGCTGCTCTGCCATGAACTAGCTAGGTGCCCCTGCCACATGACGAACAGGTCACAGGACCCTACGATATCCAGGGTGGCTATGCATATCATCTGAGAGTGAATATATTGATTTGTATATGAGAGGAATATCTATGCACTCCAGGGTGGTTATAAATACTACCTGTGTGAGAGTGGTTTTGATACAATGATGCTGACTATGTGAGAGAGTCGAGTAGTAATATTTAGTACATCCTGAATCGTTCAGGTACTATTCCGACACATACTATACTCAATGAAGGTAAATATACGAGAGAGTGGGGTTGGATATATATAGACGATATACTATTCACAGTGTGAATTCACACACACACATATATTCATACTGAGTCAGTAACTGACCTGTGAGAGATTGAGTCTCTCTCCATTATGGTGGAGAGGGTCACGCCAGGCTGCAGTGCAACACATGTCTTGCCCAGCATCACTCTCTAGTGTACCCAGGCACAGGCTCCCTAGCTGCGGTAGCACATCACTGTCGACTAGAAGCTCAATGGCTCGTCTGCCCTTTGGTGAGTAGAACATGTAGTGCTACTTATATCGTTTATACTAATTATATATACATATTGAAAAAAAATACAATATGTCTGCCCTTTGGTGAGTAGGTTGTATTGCCATAGTGACCACATTGTTGTATATTGTGAGGAGGTAAGGAAACACAATGGTAGTGTGAATTCCCCCCCCCTATCAATGAGAACTGCGTCATGGAATAGTATGTGCACAAGTCGTGATACTCATTGTATAGTACTTAGTACATTATTCACATTGTATACACATATTCCGAGTATTGTACCCCTGTGCGCTGTAAGTGGGACCTATGTGTATGTGTGTGGATGTATATATGCATTACATGCAGGCGAGTGCACTGAATACTTGTGCTCTGAGAGTAGTACATATGTATATATAAATGTGTGGGCATAAGCATTACCTGCAGGCGTGTGCACTGTGGAGATACCCCCCCTATGGCAGCAACCAGGGTCTGGGCAGCTGTGTGCAGAGTGTATGCAGAACAACTACCGCTGTGCATAGTACCTAGTGTCAGTATCAGTATCATCATCTCTAAATCTACTTAGTATACTGATACCTAGTGCATAGTGTCTGGCTGCACATACTCCCTCTCTCCTCCCCCCCTCTCTCTCTTGCGCATCTGATGTACTCTCATGATCTGCCTTCTCTCTCTCTCTCTCCACCCCTCTCTCCCCGGTATCTTGCAGTGCAGTAGACATCGCTGAGAGGGCGGTTGCTAAGCTCTCTAGCTCAGGACACGGATCACTCTCTGTCATCTCTGTCTATGAGAGCGAGAGAGCGAGAGAGCGAGAGAGTGAGTGAGAGAGAGATACGATTTGATGCCGTCAGAAGATCCAAAATCGGATTTTCCGACGAACGTTCAGTGACGTTTCATTGAATTATGATAGCTATGTATGTATTGGAGGTATATATAATACACATGGAGTAATATGACTCTTTGAATTGAACAACCCTACTAGATAGTAGGCCTAATGGCCAGGTTAACAAACGACTTCACACGTATATATTTACTTTCCAACTACACCACAAACAATATGATGTGACAGCATCACGTGTCACAAACACAGTCTCTCTCTCTCTCTCTCTCTCTCTCTGTAGACCCTTTTCATGGAGAGAATGCAAAGATGTCGTCATCGAAGAGGTCAGTGCTGACCTGGGGGTGAGGAGAGAGTGGCAATGTATAATACATATACTACATTTATACTATATGAACCTTATAGTATAGAGTATACCTGCTGCTGCTGCATCCTGCGCCTCTTGCTCCTGAGTGCACTCCTGCCAGAGTGGCCGGACAGGTAGGGGTTGACACCCTGATATTAAGGGTCTAGAGAGAGAGAGAGAGAGAGAGAGTACTGTACGGATGACCGGACAGGTAGGGGTTGAATTGACACCCTGAAGATAACAACCAATTGATGCATATATACACATAAACACAACTATCACAAGAGAGACTCGTGCCTCAGACCCTGCGTCTACATATACATGCTATACCCCCACTAGTATATGTATATACATTTTCATAAATATACCTGAGACCCTGCGTCTCTCTTGTTGCCAGGTGTCCTGTGCATGGTGGGCTCTCTCTCCTCTTCTCTCTCTCTCTCTGCCTCAGCTGCTCTGGACTGACTCTTGCGGGAGGAGCGTCTGGGACGGCCTGGAGGGTTAGATACACTGACACATAGATACATATACATATACAGGTATCCTTAAATATACATATATTTAGAGGAGCGTCGGGGACGGCCTGGAGGGTTAGATACCTTGCAGATATATAGATATATATATATGTAGAGAGAGAGAGACACATATACATAGAGGAGCGTCTGGGACGGCCTAGAGGGTAAGACATACAGCAGATATACATACATATATACATACATACATACATACATATATATATATCGGAGCGTCTCGGAGTGCCTGTGGGGTTAGATACACAGACAAAGAGATATATATGTACATATACTATGTATCCATGTACATAATTGTATATACCTCTTCCCCCAGGTGTGCGCCTTGTCACATTGGGCTGATCCTCCTCTCTCCTCCTGCCTCTGGCCTTGGGCCTAGAGGTTAGACAGAAGCAATAAGGGGGTAGAGAGAGGGAGGGAGAGAGAGACGCACACAGAGAAGGTAAACCTATTCAATTCAACATTATAGTAGACACAGTATACATATAGTGGCTGCCCCTGGCCTTGGACCTAGGGTTAGAGAGAGAGAACATATCCACATACATCCGTAAATATACATAATGTAGCGATAGAGAGAGATAGAGAGAGAGCGTATACAATATCCGTACTTGTGTCTGACTGGCTGGTCCCCACTGAGACTGACATACACACACACACACACACATATATATATATATTTATATATATATATACTTAAACGTATATATATGGAGAGAGAGATAGTACAACTATACAGAGACACATGTCCGTACTTGTGTCTGACTGGCTGGTCCCCACTGAGACTGACAGACCTCTCGAGGGCCCACAGACCCTGGGGGGTTAGAGAGCATATAGACTATAGTGTAATCAATACGAAGTATATACACAATACATGTAAAAATGGTAGAGAATACAGTACCTGAGACTCCGGCTGGTCTGACACCATGACTGATGATATAATAATGAGTACTTATATATATACCCTATTTGAGTATATATAGTATATACTACATATACATACTATATATATACAATATCATACCTGAGACTCTGGCTGGTCTGACACCATGGCCACAGTGGACTGGAGGGACGTGCCTAGGGTGAGAGAGAGATGGATATATACACACACACACATATATATATATATATATATAAAGAGAGAGAGAGAGAGGGAGAGAGAGACCATGGCCACTGTGGACTGGAGGGAGGTGCTTAGAGTAAGGTATATATATATATATATATATACAAAGAGAGAGAGAGAGAGAGACAGGCCTGGGGTGAGATATGTAGTGGTCGAAAGAGATACATGAGAGAGAGGACATGTATACATACACATGTACCTAGCAGGTCTGCACTTGTGGCTGGACTGGCAGCCATCCTCTCCCTCTCCCTCTCTCTCTCTGCCTCCTCATCCCTGCTGGGGGTGAGAGCGGAATACAATACCCATCACAAGTACATACATATACATATACATATATATATATATATACATACATAATCCACTCACTCTCTGCTGGGTGTTGAGGGTGCAGTGAGGGCCAGCGTATACACGTATATACATCTAGATATGTATATGATATACATATATGTATATATATATATATATATATATCCACTCACTCTCTGCTGGGTGTTGAGGGTGCGGTGAGGGCCAGGGACTTGCGGTCCATGCTCTTGCTGGGAGGTGAGACAGTAGCAAATAAGACTATATACAATATCACACATATCTATACAGAGAGACAGATACAGAGATAGCGGTCCATGCTCTTGCTGGTGGTGAGATACAAGTACAATACAAGATATACTAGTGCATTTAAGGAGAGAGAGAGAGATATCAATGTTATACTGGAGATGATAATTGTATGATTACTCTGTTACGTAATGTGTACAAATAGAGTGCATAGGTGGTGACCTGCCTCTTGACGCAATACAATTGAATGAGAGAGAATACATATATGTATACACATACACATGTGTACCTGCGAGACTTGGCCACTCTGCCACTGTATACAATATATATATACATTGTATACATTATATATAAATATATGCATATCTATATCTATATATATACATACATATACATACAATACCTGCGAGACTTGGCCACTCTGCCACTGTACGACCTCTCCCTCTCCCTCTGTGTGTGGGTGGGACTAGAGGGGGGTCTGTCGGAGTCCCTAGGGGTCAGGGATACTATACACACACACATAAATATGTATATATACATTACATATATAAGACATAACGGGGTTGAAGGGGGGTCTGTCGGTGTCCCTGGTGGTGAGATGTATATGTGGGATACATCATATATATACACTGTCAGTCCCTAGCGGCGAGGGAACCTCATGAAGTACATAGATATAAAGATATATATACATACACCCATACATATAAACACAATAAAGAAATCAGAGGAGGGGGGTCTGTCGGAGTCCCTGGTGGTGAAGGATACATAATGATGACACAAAAGTCCGAAAGGATGTATGAAGCAAGTGTTATACATATATATACATTTATACATAATGCCTCTTACCTGTCCATCACGAGGGGAGTAGTGTCGTTGACTGTCTGTGTGCCAGATATCAGGGGCATGGTGCTCATACCACTCTCTACCTCTCTCTCTCTCTCCCTCTCCCTCTCTCCCACACTCAGGATGTTGATGGAGGTGGGGGTGGAGTGGGTGCTGGCTGTGAGACAAATGTACACACATATATATACTATATACCACATACATACATATATATATATATATATATATCCATTACTATATACTCAGGATGTTGATGGAGGTGGGGGTGGAGTGGGTGCTGGTATTAGAAATTCATACACACATATATGAATACCATATATGAATACCATATACCATATATATATAGATATATATATTACAATATATCACTATATACTCAGGATGTTGATGGATGTGGGGGTGGAGTGGGTGCTGGGGGTAAGGGGATGTATACATGTATATATACATAGATATATACTATATATACCACCCCATACCTTGTAGATGATGCACTGCGACGGGATGCACGCTGACTGCGCACACTCTTCTGGGACTGGTGGTAAGTGTATAAATGTACAATACTTATATACTATATATACATTTATGATGAAGAAAACGCAATAATAGAAGAGTCACTCCATATATATCGAGTGAATGCAAAATTACGTATATGTATTTAATAATAATACCTTGTGGGCCACTGTGACCCGCTCTGCCTCTCTCTCCCTGTCCCTCTCTCTGAGCCTCTCGGCATCACGCTCAGCAGCCTGAGGTGAGATATAGACGGATAAGACACCAATGTGAACATATATATGTATATATGGATGAATATACTATACTGCTTACTCACCTGCAGGTCCCCTGTGAGCACTCTCTCCCTCTGCTGCAGGGCAGATATCTGAGGGATGGGAGGGTATGTATGTGTATGTATATATATGTGTGTGTATGTATTACTATATAA
>BDIP01000261.1:0-21918 GCA_003568945.1 Kipferlia bialata
CATGTATATATATATATATATATATATATATATATATATATATATATATATATATGATACAATATATTTATGTTACATATACCTGTCTATATATACATGTCTGACCCAGGACTGCAGGTCCAGTCCTGGTAATATATAGAATTCATATATATGTATAGTATATAGTGAACCGTATTTAGTATAGTGCGTATATATATCATAAATATATGAATATACCTGTCTGACCCAGGACTGCAGGGCCAAACCAGGTACACACATATGTATGTATTTATAGCATCGAGTATATATATATATATATGTATATATATGTGTATACGTGTATATGTATACATATATACCTGTCTGACCCAGGACTGCAAGGCCAAACCAGGTACCTAAATATACTAATATATCTGTATGTATTTATAGTATCGCATGTATATGTATATAATGTTTGTATGTTTGCATGTATATACCTGTCTGACCCAGGACTACAGGGGCAACCCAGTATTCGAGGAGGAGGTTACCGTATACACTGTCAGAGAGGGTGTTCTGCACGTATTCTGGAGCAACCAAACACACTGGACATACTCCATGAGAGACGGGTGGCTGAAGGAGCCTACCCGCACACCGTGCAATGGTTGGCCGGCATTTGCTCAGGTATACGTACTGTATATACTATTTTCCCCTTATGCAATACTATACACTATACATACTATATACACTCCCATAGTGGGTGGATTTGGAAGGTGAATGAATCATTCACTGAATGATCCTACTCAATATGAGTCTCATACCGTGCCATTTGAAGGAGGGATTTGCAAATGTATGGAAGTGATCACATATACATGGAATAACTGTGGGACTATATTTATCTCTCGGATACAAGAATACTTGTATTATACATCAACCATAGAGTTAGTGGGAATCCAAGTACTTAATTACTTGACCTAACATTTCTAACAGTCAGACCTTCGACCGACTCATATGTGTGTTCACCCCAAGAGGAGTGTGGGCATTCGACACCATCAGGTACAGATATATAGTACATAATTATATAGTATGTCAGGTATGTAATAGTATATATGTGAGAACATCAGAGACTGTGACCAGAGTATCTCTCTCTCTCTCTGTCTTTGTCTCTCTCCATCTCCCTCTCTCACCCTCAGTGGAGACTGGGCCATGCTGTGTGACGAGACTACATGCCGCACCTGGAACCTTAACTATGAGAGGGGGATGTCTGCACCATTAGGATTCAACACACTGCTGGGTGGGTGATACTGAATCGTATACCTATACTGACGCTGACACTGATACTGACACTGACACTGACACCTAGATGTCTGGTCCACCATGGGTACTCAAGTGGAAGAGACAGATGATCCCTCCCTCTTTGTGCACCTAGTCACTCTCAATGAGTCCATGATCTACCCTAGGTGGACCAACTGTCTAAGATACTACAAACTGTATGATATGTATACTGTATGTATGATATGTTCTCAACTTACTCCAAGTCACGAGGAGGGGTGGGGGAGGCTACTCAGCTGGGACAAGGACTGGAGAGAGACACTGGGGGTCCGAGCGGCGGATGCGGTAAAGGGGGAGGCAGAGGGACAGTGAGAGAGAGGCAGAGAGACAGAGAGAGAGAGATCGTTGGAGGAGGATGAGGTGTAGAGGGCTCTGGTAATGGGATACCATAAGGCATGATGAGTTGGAGCACCGAGTGTAACAGCCAGAGGAATTACCCTGTAACCTATCGTGCAGCCGATTATTCTGTCTGATAGACACTCAGTGTCTAAGACACTGTACTATACTTCTCTTCAAGAGTGCATCCACAATTCCTTGACAGTGATGAGCCAAAGTACTTGTATACTAGGTCAAGATGCTTTTTACACTGATTTATGACAGTGTGGGTATTATCTGTTCCCACATCTCTTGTATCTCTTCACAGCACTGTCTATGCGCACACTGTATGTCTACTACTTACTGTGCCACTAGCACTCATGTAGTGTCGTGTCTGAAAAGCCCTTCTCTCTCACTCCCTCACTCGTGCCTCTATGTGTATACTGTACCAATAGCACAAAAACGCATTCTGGTCTGAAATCATCTCCCTTATTCATCTCGATTCTGTTACAGCAGCCAGTTACAGTGTCAGCATCGGTTGAGATTATGACTCATTTGTGACGGTATTTGGCGACAGAAGAGCTTTAAAGATAATGCAAGTCTTAAACATAAACTATTTATGATAAATACGCCTTGCTCTTGTCATTGGATTAAGTTAATCATTTACTGAATGAGTAGAGAGTGACCAGAAAGAATTGTATAAGTAGCAGTGAGCGATACAGATACTGACACTGATACAGTGCACCTACCAATGTACTCTCTCCGGCTCCAGTGTAGAGACAGCTGGTCTTCTACTGTTCAAGTTACAAAATCGCTAATGCATCGTGCACTTGAAGTGCATACATCTACCTATCTAGCATGTTTATATGAACACCCTTACTTGAGACGCCACCTCCAAATTATTTGGACCAAATATGACCATGGTCTATACACTATATAGTTGCTTCATAGTCAGTCATTAGGCCATCTTTGCAAAAGAGAGTAGTTTGGCAGTTACAATGGTGCGTTCAATGAATGACACTAAAACAAGGGGATCTGACTGGTCCCCCAATCATTAGTGAGCGTCTAACTTGTCGGAAGTTCTGAATCAAAACAGTCGGAATAGATCAATATGCCACGTTAACTCTTCTCAGTTGCTGTCACTCTATATATGGGGTCTTATTGCCTCTCACCCATACGACTGAGCATTCGACTGCGTATACCTCTTCAAACACTGTATCAGTACTATTATGACGCGCCACCTGCCATCAGTGATGTTAAGTTAACATTGTTAACTATCCTTCAAGAGATGTTCCACGCTAGTGGAACCAGTACCCGGTTGGCAACCCTCAGAGCCTGTTGTCTCTTGGCCTTCCGTGCTCTCTGCCGTGCAAGATAGTCTACCAGCTTCTCCTCTGCTGCTACCCTCTCTCTCTCAGAAGCTGCTAACTGGCTCTGCAGGTGCTCCATAGCTGCAGCGTTGTCTGCCTTCCTCTTCCGAACCTCTCTCTCTCTCTCCTCGGCTTCTCTCTCCAGGCGTCTTATTGTCTCTTGTGCCGCAGCTAGCTCCGCTTCCTTCCCCTCTAAGTCCCTAGTTGCCTTCGACAGAGCAGTTGTAGATGCTGCCTCTCTCCTCTTGATCTCTGTCACCTCTTCCTCGGCCTTTTCGGCAGCATCACTCCACTGTTGCAGAGACACGTCTCTCTCGTGCACCATCCACCTTAATGTCTCAACTGTCCCCTGACATCAGCGCGCTACCAGACGTGTATGATAATATGAGGATACTCGAATACTACGAAGTGACCAGAAATGGCTCATGGTGGACATACGACTGAAGCGTGCTGTGAAAGTAGTACACACTAGCCAGTACCTGTAGCTTGTGGTTATCAACCTGGTACTGGCGGGATATGCAGATCGCTGTCAACACTGCCTACGCATAAGGTGACAAAAAGAGGGGTACATATTCAGATAGTATCGTTCTTTGCTGGCTGTAAACAAGAGAAATGGTGCAGACGATGTCAGGACGCACCTCGCCAAGCATTAATGCTGGTGACCGTAATGACCACCAATATACACACTCTATCTTAGTCATTACACTATCGTACAACTCACCTGATCGGTTGCAGACCCATTGGTGGGAGAGTCCCCGTAGAGGTATACAGGACGTACTGCGGATTAGAAGTGTACAATTTACAGTCATGACATGTGTTTCTATACCATTGCGAACCCAGGAATATTGCGAAAGCGTATGAAGTACAATATTGGCAAGGAAAACAAGAGTGTAATATACCTGTACATTCCGAGTTGAGATCAGGGGCCAGAGACCCCTGGGAGTATGCAACAGCCAGCTCACACTGAGATATGAGTGATGCAGGTTTCAGTAGTCTATCCATTGAAAGCCTCACAATGAGATACCTCCTCTACATGTTGTGTCATAACTCTAGAGAGATCATCATCTCCATACCGTAGTGGGAATGACCGGAATGTCATCAGAAGGTGACAGGGACACGTGAGGAGGCGCGTCATCTGAATGATTAGAGGATAGTGCCTGAGACGCCAGGATAAGGAAATGAGAGGAAGTGGAGTAGTATAGTATACGTCTACACTGTAGACTCTACAGCTACACGGATGACGTAACCGAGATGCAAAACATGTATAGAGTTAGTATTGCTCTATCATAGGGATTCAAACACCTAAAGGTGACAGTGGATACTTACCAAATCCAGCGGCCGGCACATACGTGTACCCGCTGTGGCCTCCTTGGATGGGGTGTACATCCAGTAGGGCATCTCTCTCTCTCTCTCCCCTCTCTTCAGTCTGGTCAGTCCACGTGTATGTCTCTGACTCATCGTAAGGCTCATCACCATTAGGAACAGCGCCCCGGAAACTCTGGAAGAAACGCATCTCCTATGTTGTGGGAAGAGTAACGATCACCGTCGACATTGTGCATACAGTCAACAGTGTAGAGACCATTCTTTGAGGGGTTCTCTAAGAGAACTTCTCTTTGCCAACTGGATTTGACACATACAGAACCAGACTCTGGTTCAGTTAGCACACAGTGTTTGAGTCAGGGAAACAGTCTCATGTACAATCACCTGCATGAAATAATTGCTGAATAGTATTGAATTATTCATTACTATTGAATAGTATTGTCCTCTTTTAGATCCATAATGTCGCGGCAGTGCATCGACCAGTTGCTAACACACCTTGTTACTTATAGTATTACAGTGCTAAAGATATATATGGACAGAAGAAAGATTTATGCAGGCAGGCATGCGCCGCATGCGGTCCAACTCGACAATCAAAATCAACAAAGGGGCCGGCCAAAAAATGTCATCAAAAATGACTGCCCCTAAAATCAGATACGGGTGTGCCTTCAGGTTCTCCCTCTCTCTCTCTGCTGGCATGCTGCAGCCCCTGAACAGCTTTGTGCACATCCCTGACACTGTGCAATGCCACTACCCCTTTGGGAATACCCCTAGCCACCCGATGCCCCTGGTGCCGGTGGGGGAGGGGGGGGTATGTCATGAATCTGTATCTGCATATATATCACTTACTCTTTTGACTGGCCATTGCCCTATGCCCCTGGTGCCGGTGGTGGAGGGGGAGGTGCGGCATACATATCCACAAGTGTCATACTGCAAGGGGCAATAGTGATTATACCTTCTTCACTGGTAATTGCAGTGCTCACTCCAGGCTCCGTCGTACCTGTTACTTGGCTGTGGAGACGCCAGACACATGTAAGTTACCCCCTCCCACACACACAGACGCGCCTTCCTCTTCCAATGTATTCACATGTTCACTCCCAAATAGGTTGCTTAAGACAAGTTACTGTCGTATCTCTTCCTCGGATGCGGGAGTCCTGTCAATTCAGTTGTTTTCACTCTCTTGATTGAGGGGGGGTCTCTTTCACCCCCCCCCTGTTTCCCATTCCCTCCCCTTGTTCTATCTCCCTTTTGTATGTATATGTGACCCTGCTATATAGGACTGGTAGTATTCACTTTCTATCTCTCCTTCTCTTCCCAAGTCTCTCTCTATCCCCCCCCCTATCCAGGTATGAAACCCTGCTGCATATGAAGACTTGATATTTTTCTCCATCCCCAGCTCTCTCTCTCTCTCTTCCTAACTCTCTCTCTCTCCCTCCTTACCCAGGTATGACACCCTGCTGCATATGAAGACTTCATATTCCTCACCATCCCCAGCTTTCTCTCTCTCTCTCTTCCTAAGTATCTCTCTCTCTTCCCAAGTATCTCTCTCTCTTCCCAAGTCTCTCTCTCTCTCCCTTACAAAGGTATGACACCCTGCTGCACAGGAGTGGCAACCACCACTTCACACTCAATGACATGCAGCCAGAGGTATCTCTCCCCTCCCCTTCTCTCTCCCCTCCCTCCTTATCATATACATATATATGTGTATATATATTGCTGTATATATATATATATACCTTCACACTCAATGACATGCAGCCAGAGGTACACACACACACACTCTCTCTCTCTCGTTCTCTCTCTGTCTCCCTCTTTCAAGTGTTGTGTATGCATGAATATCTACTCCTCCACCCTTAATGATATATATATGTATATATATCTATATCTATATCCCCCCCCTCTTCTCGTATGTTGAATGTTGAATATATGAATCGTCACCCTCAATTCATTTCCCCTTCCCTCCTCTTACCCAATCCTATACAGTCCTGACGTTCTTTGTCGTGTATCCATTTTTGACTCCCTCCCTCCCTCTCCCTCTCTCTCTCTCTTTCCCCCAGGTCCTGTTACGCGCCTTGATCCTGGTACATTCTCTCTATCTCTCTCTCTCTTTCTGACTCTCTCTTTCCACAGGTCCTGTGTCGTGCCCTGATCCTTGCTCACTCTGTCACCTGGTGGGGTAGACAGGATGGTGCCCCACCCAAGCGCCGTAAGCCCTATGCATCTGTTGCAGCATATCTGTGGAGAGTGCACTACAATGCATACCTGTCCCCCAAGGATCATGAGAGACTAAGGTACATACATATATTGGGTAGTGGTCTATTTGGTATTGCCAGACTGAGGTACAGGGGGGCTATATTCATGTTTCTTTACACATACAAACAGATACTGGAAATCTATTTATAGTGAGCTCGGATAGTTGTGTTAAGTGGTATCCCTCCCACCAGAGGAACACCAGAGACTCATGTATGTATAGATTGGCACTATTACAGTACTCATATAGATCCTCTTACCTCCAGGGAGACCTGTCGGCGTCTGGCAGCAGATGTAACGGAGATGCTCTCCGTACCCACCTCCTGTCCAGATGCATACCTCAGTCTGACCCAGCCCATGCCCCTCCCATCTCTGCCTGGGTACCTACTAGACAGGGGCACATGCATGTCTATCCTCCCTGTGCTCACTCTCTGGGGGGAGAGAGAGGGGGTGCCATTTCTCGAGGTATGCACCCTTCTATGTACATGTATGTATTATATTCATACTAGTATATATATATATGTATATATGTAGTCCTCTCTCACTGTCAGACCTGTGCCCGATCCAAACTTCCCCACACCCCATATACCATATATCCTAGGGTTTGCAGATAGCTATCATTTGTGTTTGTGTATATGTATACCTCTCTTACCACCAGACATGTGCCCGATCCAGACTGGACCTGCACATCAGACAGTTCAGGGCATCGGACAGGTATGTTATAAGTTATAACAAGTAACAAGTACGGGGCAATAACATATATATATATACTACACCTATGTATATTCACATATGTTTATACATACATATATATACACATCAGACAGTTCAAGGCATCGGACAAGTATGTTACAACACATCAGATATATAGTGGTACTGATACAATATAGCATCGGACAAGTACGTATCATATACTAAACCATGTATCACATACTACACATCTATATTTTCGTATATATTCACATATATCTATATATACATCAGACAGTTCAGGGCATCGGACAAGTATGTTACAAGTAATATATATACATACACATGTATTAATATACATTTACTGAATCTGATACACATCAGACAGTTTAGGGCATCGGACAAGTACGTATCATGTACTAAACCATGCCTTACTGCTACCCACAGATATGGGTGAAAGCACTCTAGCTGTATACATAGTAGCCAGTGTCAGTCTCTCCCCGTATACTCTGCCCTTCAGTTACTCTGCTGATAGAGAGATAGAGAGACTGACCCTAGGGGCATAGTGGAGAGAGCCAAGGACGGCCCACCCCGTGCATCCACATACAGCCTCAAGACCCTGTGCCAAGTGGCTAGGAAGGTATGTATATCATTTGATTTGTATATAGATAGAACCCTTTAGTGTCATAGTTGTATGTCGCGTCTGACATCCAGGTTGCTAAGAAGTCAGTGTGTGAATGTCGTTATAAATATATATATATAAGTATATATATAAGGTGTATAATACATATATATATATATATATATATATATATATATAATTATTACCTCCAGGCCGCCGAGAAGTCTGTGTGTATAGAATACATATATATATATTTCTTCATATATACATATATATATATATATATAAATACAGTATATAGTATAACCCCCAGGCTGCCGAGAAGTCTGTATGTGAGAGACAGGCCGGGCTCTGGGAGGACAAGGCTCTCTTCAGCAAGTGGGTGATATACATATACATATATATATATATATCTTCAGCAAGTGGGTGCAAGTTATACACTTTGGCCTTGCCAAGAACGGACATGTCCTCCTGGTCCCCCCCCCCCTCTCTCTCTCCAGCTTATGAATAGGCACCTTGACTACATAGTGCATGGTTCCTATGAGGGCCAGGCAGACACTTCTCTCTCTCTCCCTCTCTCTACTAATATATATATATATGTATTCAGATATATATCTCATATATAGGCACCTTGACTACATTGTGCATGGTTCCTATGAGGGTGAGGCAGACACAGACTCAGTGGCCAACCCAACAGTGTACAGGGCATGTGACTTCAGGTACAGTATATATATCATACATGAAGTAGTATATATTGCACACATACATATAGTATACATAATTTTGTAGTATACCTATACATAAGGCAGACTCAGTGGCCAACCCAACAGTGTACAGGGCATGTGACTTTAGGTATAGTTTACATATACATATATATATATATATATATATGTATTAGTATAGAGATATGTATTAGTATTCAAGAATTTTTTCACAGACGTATGGTATATGGATGTATATCGTGTACTAAGTGGCCAACCTAACATTGTACAGGGCATGTGACTTCAGGTATCTCTCTGACTGCTATCACATATGACAATACTATTTCTGGCAGTCTTAACTCTATGGCTCTCTCTCACCCCAGGTTATGCGATAAGGACACCCCCCCTCAGTGGACAGCTCACTATGGGACCCAACCAGTCCTGGGGTACCCGCAGAGGTACCCTTATATATATACATACGTATATATACATAGTGTTGAATTGTACAATATATTAGTCCTGAGGTATCTTCTCTCTCCCACTCTCCTCTCTATGTCTTCTCTCTCTCTAGAGCCTTATTCCAGAGTTGGAGAGGACAACTTCAGATCAGATGTGGAGTGTGAGGTATGGGCTCCTCCGCACATTGCCTTCCCATACTCACTTTCATCGAGTCGCAGTGCCTACGGCTACACAAATACTGATATTGCTGCCGATACTGATGCGTTTCGTATTGTGTCTCTCTCACCCCAGACCATCTTCACCTCCTGGATGCGTTCCCTTGACAAGGCCCTGTCGGCAGAGAGAGTGACCGTGACACTGCTGGCTGGGGATTGTCTGCAACTGTTGCTAGGTGGGTGTCAATGTATATTTTATATATATATATGTATTATATATTATATTAAATACTATATTATATATACACACTCTTGTTAGTATATCTATCTATATTCATATATATGTATATATGTATGCGTGTCTGCAACTGTTGCTGGGTGGGTGTCAATTTATGGATAGAGACTGCTAGCTGGGGACTGTCTGCAGCTGTTGCTAGTTATGACTTACTCCTACATAGACAGTAATATGTATATACTAGAACACATGAATTCAATTAAGATAGTAATGATAATGACTGTGACACTCCTAGCTGGGGACTGTCTGCAATTGCTGCTGGGTGTGTATTAGTCTATATATACATACTGTTTCTGGCTTAGTCTCAATCCCTATGTATAGACGTGTATGTAATAAGATAGCCATCGCTATGACTCCAAATTTGCATCTACTAATAATGGTTGCTTTTCCTGACTCTTACACCAGAGAGATCTCTAGGCCCCACCATGTTCAACTACATCGGAGACCAAGGGGAAGATAGCCCTTCTATATCATCTAGACCGTCTAGAGCGTCTAGAGCGTCTAGAGCGTCTAGAGAGTTCCGGTTTGACTACATATCTGCCTCCAACATCGGGGACTTCGTAGGCCTATTAAACATATTGATAGTGGCACCTGGCTTCCTGAGGACCCCTGGGGTGTCTGTACTCAGCACAGTGTTCCTGCACAGGTGACAACTCTCTCTCTCTCCTCATAAATCTCTCTCTCTCTTTCTCGTTTCCCTATCCATGTGTGTCCAGCACTTCGTCTTCTCTCGCCCCTTATCTCTCTCTCTCTCTCTCTCTCTCTCTTACCCTAGAGACAGTGGTCAGTCTGTGCAGGAGTTCATCAGAGAGAGCACGGGAGTCAGGTATGTATACATACATATATATATATATATATCTTGTGTCGATACGTCTTCATTCTAAGTGAGCATTCTCTCTTATCGTTCCCTGTCCACATTTGTGACCTACTTCTGTCTTTCACTCTTTCTGCCACTGTGGCTCTTACTCTCTCCCTCTCTCCATTACTCCCCCTTTGCCCCTATAGGTATGTAGATATACCACTTTCTCCATCTCCCTAACCCCGCCAGGACCCGTGACCTGCCCCATCTCTTTGGCGTCAGGGTGTGTGGGGATGATGAAGAGATGGACAGGGGCAGTGACATGCTGGCATTCAGCCTCCTGCCCTCGGCCGCACTGTCGATATCCCCCATGCCAAGGGTACCTACTCTCTCTCTCTCTCTCTCTCTTCTTCCCTGTCCCTCCTCTACATCATTTCCGACCTTGCTTCTTCTTGTGACTAGTACTCACCCCAGGGCCACGTCGGAGCCTCTGCCGTGACAGGCTACACCTCTCTCTCCTTCTGCCGCTGTCCCATCCCATCTCCCCCTCCCTGCATAGACATGGGGCAGGGGTCACCTGAGTGGGCAGGTGTGTATATATATAGATACAGTATACACTAAGTAATCTCAACTGATACTGGCAGGGGTCGCCTGAGTGGGCTGGACAGATAGGTATGTATTAGTATATCTATACATTAGTATCTATATATGGAGTATTCAGTCATTCTCTGACTGGTACTGACTGGGCAGGGCAGACAGCCACTGTCACACACTCCCCAGACAATGAGTCACACCTGCACAAGCTGCTACTGGGAGTACTCAGCAAGACCCATCCCACTGGGAAGGGCGTGGTAGGGTATATAAATATATATATATATAAATTATTTATATGTTTGAGTTTTCTGAAGAGACATCCCACTGGGAAGGGAGTAGTAGGGTAGGGTGTAAAAGTTGAATATTGCAGTACTATTTTGTGGCGTTTTGTAGTAGATATTCACCCCGAATTCTATACCGTCTATGTCTGCCATCTCTCTCTCTCTCTCTCTCTCTCTCTGATATACTAATAGCCCAGGGATGCTGTCCCATCTATGTCTGCCTTCTGTGCCCTTGTGGCCATCTTTCTCTCTCTCTGTCTCCCCCTCATCCTCTCTAACACATAGCGATGCCGTTCCATCTATGTCTGCCTTCTGTGCCCTAGTGGCTGTGGGGTGTAGGAGGGGACTATTCAGTGCACAGGCACCTGGGGGTATAACCACCCCATACCTTGTGGCAGTGCCAGAGGCTCTCTCCCATGATAGTATGACAGAGGGGCTGGGTGACAGAGAGGCGGTTGGCTCTGGGGAGGTTTGTTACAGAACACATTGTATGTCCAGGAGTATAGTAGAGGCGTAGTATGCTGACCCCAGGTTGTTAGGTCCGCAGTCTCCACCATGCACCTCCCCCCTGGCCCTGTCAAACTGTATCAGAAACAGATAGCCAGCCCAATCCCACTCCTGATACAGACACTGTGTGGGGCGGTGAGTGCTATATGTACACCGTTCATATTTTTACTCTGTGTCGTTATTGGTGGTACTACTAAATGACTTCAGAATCACTGGGACCTGTTCATGTAGCTATATTAGCATCTATCTAACCTCAGGGGCCACAAGGGCCAAGCCACCCTCTTCCCAAGTCTCTCTCTGCCCTCATGTGCAACTCTGTGCCTTACCTCCTTGCCACCCTCAGTGAGTACGGGATAGACACAAGGTTAGTGTACAGTTAGTATACACAAGTATATTATATATATTATGTTAGTATACCTCCTTGCCACCCTCAGTGAGTACGGCATAGACACGAGGTTAGTGTATAGATAGTATATACTAGTATTTATTATTAATTATGTTAGTATGTATTTGTATACCTCCTTGCCACCCTCAGTGAGTCAGGTGGGGTGGCGATTCTAGTATTCTTCACTCCCTTAGCATTTTCTTGTTGCATAATGCAATACTTACAGTGCAATCATTTGAACCATCTTCTCACACTAGGACCTGTGGACCTAGATACACACTCAACGTCAAGGTGACCGGTCTGAGTACCAATGCCACAGACCAAGACCTGCCTGGTTTGGAGGTTGGGTCGATAGTTGACAGTGTGGTCCTAGTGCCCAGGAGGCTAGTGTGCACCAACATTGACATAACATCCAGTGACTACACAGTCAGGCTCAACCCACCGTCAGTCCTGCCACCAGTGTACGTTTCAAATACTCTGTTCGCTACTCGATAGTCCAGTTCATAGTCAATGACACCAGGGCGAAGTACCTCTCTGAGAGCCCCGACATGATGCACGGTGTCAAGCATATCTTTGAGCACCTGACCCCAGCCGTACAGGCCAGGATGTGCGGCACCAACGTGTACGTACACACATATATAGTGTTACGTAGTATAGTATATATGTATAGTAATTATAGAGCGATCCAGTATAGACAAAGTATGGTATTAGGACGTTGGATGCATATAACTGACCAACCTGCACGTACACTACTTAGTAGCATTATCTAATTCTTCTATATATCTCACTATTCTTCAACATCTCCCCTGCTCTCACTAACCTCAGGTACGGAGAGTCCTACATGCTTGGCCCTGTGAGGCCCAGGGACTCCACATGCCAGGTAAGAGGGAGCGAAATATCGAGAGAGAGAGAGAGAGAGACAGGGAGGGAGAGACACATGTGCTTCCTAACCTGCCAGGCTGCTCAGAGGACTGCCTACACGATCCATGGGGTGGGACCAGTGGCAGTGAACCCAGTACAGAATGCCCTGCTCAAGAAGACAATCCGCTCGCCCTTCTCGGTTCCATTTCTAGATGGGCACATATCAGGTGGGGAATGTATTGGTATATTCATTCAGGTGGGGTTGCCGCACTTTTCGATACCCGTTATTATCCTGTCCTGACGTACATATGTCTTATACCAGGCCCTAACGTGCCGCACTCGGGTAAGCATGTCTCCATAGAGGCTTGCTCTGTATGGTGTGCCATCCCTGACTCCTGTAGACCCAAGGGCTGGGTCAAGGAGAGTCAATCAGGCTCAAGCAGAGTCAACCCCCTGACCTGGCTCAGAAAGGGAGGGAGAGGTGGATCTCGACCCGAGACACTTGCCTTTGAGATTGGCATACCACCTTCGATCCCCAACAAGTACGATATTTCTACTCTTCGTATTTTCAGCTCTTCAGTAACTTGTTGATTCACATGACATCATTGATCTTCATATCATATTATCAGCATTTCAGATACTAGATGACTCAAATTTGCCTTTAGTATAGTTGACGCTGTATCGATACTTGCCATATTCTCTTCTCTCTGACATCCAGTATTGTATCCGACCCCAAGATACGTCCATCTGTAGAGGCCTCTCCCCTTGGTACAGACCTCGATGCCTTCACCCCCCTGCCCGGTGTGTTTGATGGCTACACCAGACATGGGGTGAGGTCACATGACCAATCTCTAGTAGGGGAGCCCCTCTCTGATGCCTACTCTGTCTGTGTCAGACTTGGGGGCAAGGTGGTTGGGACAGTGACCTTGCCAGTGCCAGTGGACATGGCCTCCCACAAGTACGGTTCCCTTTCATACACTACCCTCAATCGTATCCTGTCATAGCCTACCAGCCATTCAACACTCCATGTATTGGGTGTGTGCCGATATATGCATATTCAGAGTACTATGAGTCAGTTGTCTCACCCGAAGGCTTCAGATATCCCGCAAGCGTCGCTTCGTCCGAGTTCGTCTCTCTTCGGCTCCCTACACGCTACCGGCACCCTCTGCTGGTGCCTTCGTGTCAGTGTCCCCCAACCACACAATGGAGAGCATTGAGCCTGGTGACAAGGACGCGGTACGTGACAAGCAATAATACGTTCTCTCTTCATTACTGCAGACTTATGTTTAGGTGCTGCTGTGGGGTGCCATTACCCTGAGGGCTAATCCTGTGAGAGTGGGCATGCTGACCCAGAGCAAGGTACAGACCCATTCATATTTCCCGTCATGGCAGTCTAGTGTCTCTTCTTCCCTTGTGTCTGCATGTTTGCGAGGGAAACTATTGAAGAAGTTGTAGTCCTCTCACTCATATATGGGCAGCCCTGTCTATCTCTCCCTCTATGTCTATCTAACACTTCAGGCCAGGCTCTCTCAGTGTCTGGGAATGGCCAATAACACATCAGCCATGAGGACTCTTGGAGAGGTGTGATCCGCTAATTACTCTGATTATCTACACTCTTGACTCCGTTACCACTCTGTCTTTATATCTCACGGTGTCAGTCTTACATCGCTAGCCATGCTCACCCCAGCTCACTGAGACCATGCAGGCTCTGTTTGTAGGTCATGTCAGGGACAACATCAGGCTATTCCAGCTCCAAGTCATTAGGGGGAACATGGGAGGTGAGCATTGCATCTAGTTCTCTCACATTAGATGGTGAATATTGTATACTCAATACTGCGTTTTGAAACCGATTATTGGGAACTGTCTGGTGTTGTCTGACGAATAGCTATGTTCGGGGCCGTCTGTGTTCACGGTCTGTACCGCACAGCCTCCTCCTGTGTATTGGATGTGTCAGTGGTGTTCAACGCCGCCATGCCCAGAGATGTACAGAGAGGTACCTCCAAGGCATTCTCACACCTAATGGGACCCGCGGGGAGGAACATGTACGTAGGCTGTGGTGTGCATGGGACTACTTGCAATACTACATGTATTGAGAGTCGTATGTATTATATGTTGTATCCGATGCCAGGCAGGTTAGGTGTACCCCCGAGGAGGTTGTACTGTTAGGCAGGGTGCTGACATACATGGAGAGATACACCCTGGACGCAGAGGTGCACCCAGATATAAGGCGTGTAGTGCCCAAGGTATTGCATAATACTATTTGTTATTAGCTCTGTTTGTGTATAGTGGAAAAATTGTATATACTAATATACTTGTATATATATGTGTGTGTGTAACCTGGGAGGTGCCAGTGGTAGGTAGAGAGTGATATCAGATTATATATATATCTATATATCGTGGTGCCGTAGGTAGAGGGAGGATGGTAGTCTATATATAGTTGTGGGTGGGTGGTGTTAGGATGGCCATGTACTAATTGCAGGCCGGTCTGAAGTATGTGGTGCGTCTGGGTATCCAGCCTACCCACTGCTCTATGGTGATGACAGACGCCAAGAGTGACAGGAGGGGGGAGAAGGAGAGCTTCCTAGCCTCAATGGCACACTCCCCGATGGACTGGATGGAGAAGGGAGCCGTCAATTACTAATCCATTAGTCCATAGTCTGATTGACTGTACTAAGTAGTAGTACTAGTTGGTCACGGGAGAGTACCCTTTCACGATACTCTGTCGCCTATTGCAGTCACAAGGCGTCAATATCTCAACCGATACTGACACTAAAACTGGTTGGAGTGTGCAAGAGAAACGATTATGGGAGAAGGAGAGATTTTCAGTCAATAGACTACAGGTGTACGAGTGACATAGTGTCTGCCTATATGTCTATTACTCTTCTTCCCCGATCCCCCTTTCCGTGTAACACGTTCACTTTGTTCATGACATTACTCTCCAGCTTGGATCACTCAATGATCATCACTGGGCTCTACTGTTGCGACATTGCGGATCTGGAGGTGAATATAGCTATTGATTGATACTATACCGGTGATTATTACCAGTATAGATACTACACCGGCTGCATATCTATTAGGGGACGAATGACTAATAACATACGGAGTGAATGCATTCCTATACTCCTCCACGCAACACCGTTAGCTCCGATGCCTTGTCCATGATACTGCTGTTCATGTATACATTTGTAGGTTCTAACATACGTCTAGGTGCATTGTTGTTGTCTGTATAACTTTGAGCTCTGCTGCCCTGTCCATAGTACTGTATACAGTAACGTATATACATATTCATATGTACGTGACCTACACTTGCTGTATGTAACACTCTGTGTTACTGTATACTGTACCTTGAGCTCTGCTGCCTTGTCCATGATATCCTTGAACAGAGGGGTGGACAGGTACCTGGGAGTAAGGATGTATATATACTATGTAATACATAGGGAGAGAGAAGAAGCGGTGGAGAGGAACCTAACAGTAAGGGGGAAGCGATGGTATAGAGAGAGAACATGAGGGACTATAGGCGATGGAGTCATTGAACAGAGGGGTGGACAGGTACCTGGGAGCGAAACTGTAGTTGATGACGTTCTATAACAGAGGAGTGGACAGGTAGAGATAAATGAATGTGGAATAAATATATATAGAATTAGTATATATGGAATATATATATATGGAATATAAATATGGAATATACTAAGACTAAGATTGAAGGATATAGAATCAACCGTACCTCTCCCCCGTGTCACACACCACAGTCACCACTGCCTTGCCATGGGCCCTGGGGGTCAGAGTCTCTCTCTCTCTGAACGCCAAATGTCAAAAGGTCACTCTGTATATCCAAATACCTAAAGTCTGGTCTCTTGGCTTTCTCTCTCTCTCTTAACCTTGCATACCTCACTGTATGCATAGTATATATAGAAATATACCACTCTATGCCTGAAGTCCGGTCTCTTTGCTACTTGTATGGCAGCCCACACATTGGCCCCAGCAGACATCCCACAGAAGACACCCTCCTCCTTGGCCAGCCTGGGGTTAGTGTATACTATATACACTGTATATACAGCTATACAATTACAACATATGAACATGTTAGTACGTGACAACATCTGGAAACCACCTCCTACTTAGCTAGCCTGAGGAGGGTGAGGATGGTATTATTTGGCATCTATAGTGTATAGTATACACCCATGCTCTCTCAAGATTCGTTTTCAATAGGGCACAATATACCTGCTAGCCGTCTCCAATGCATCCTCGTACGTGACTGTCATGACCTCATCATACACAGACACATCTAGGACACCAGGCACAAACCCTGCACCAATACCCTGGATGGAGGGACCGCCTGGGGCATAAGGGGATAAACTTACGCGGTTGAGAGTATATGTGGTACACTACGCGTGTACTCCGTGTACCTGGCCCCTTGTTCCCTGTCGAGAGAACTGGAGTGGACAGTGGCTCTACTGCAACCACTCGCACCTTAGGGTTAGATATGGAGGCAGAAGAGACTACGTGATTACCGTATGTACTGTATTTGACCCATACGGAATCACTATATAGAGATACAGTTTGGCGCCCCGTCCATCGAGGACAAACTCAGAAGGTGTCATAAATGCAACTGTGCAGTCCATCATCCTCACCTCTCTGTCCATGCCTAGGTCTCTCAGGTGCTGCCCCACTCCTGTGATAGTGCCGCCAGTGCCTACTCCCTAGGGGGTTAGAGGGAGTACGCAGAGTACGGATTCTATACATAGTGTATATATAGGGATATCACTAGTCAATAGCATTCTGTATAGGAGAAGAGTAATGAATAATGGTGCCGCCAGTGCCTACTCCCTAGGGGGTTAGAGGGAGGGTCCTAAGGACACTGTCCCTCTATATATGCTCAATTCTATTAGACAGACACATTGTTTAGTGTCTTGTGAACACCGGTACATACCGTATACTCATATATACTACAATACGTTCTACTACTACATACCGCCACAAATGCCCCCAGCTTGAGCCCACTCCTAGCCAGAGTACTAGTGATCTCAGGGCCTAGTATGAGTATGAAGAAGAGCTATGCTACTGTACGTGTCACTCCATACAGTCGTGTCTCTATAATATGTCATCGCGCCTCCAGTATGTATAAAAGAATATTTGTGTGTGGTCTGAACATCAAATAGCCAACAAGAGAAATTAGGACTTGGATGAGAGGTGTACATTTACTATGGATGGAATACCTGTGTGCTCTCTGTGTGCCACAAATACATACAGCAATCCCAATACAGAAATCAATATGCTGTATGCTAATCGTATCATGTATAATTGGTAATAGCATTTGCTATACAATATATAGAATATATAGTATATATTGTGTACACATGTATAGAATATACCTGTGTGCTGTCTGTGTGCCACGGGGTTAGCCTTGTTGATGAACTGGGGGTTAGAGAATAGGGTGAGATAGACATCATGAACAACCGTGTAGAATCTCTACTGCTGTTAGTCCCGTCTGGTAGTATAATGTGGAGACCGTGTCGGTATCACTGCATAGACAATATCAATGGTCATATATTGAGAGAACACACCTGGTTAATCATGAGGCATCTGGAATAGTCCTCCACTAACATACACACATATATATATACATATAGTAATGTAAGTACATAGTGATAGTAGTGCGTGGTTGATCATGAGGCATCTGGGGTAGTCATCCAGTAACAGTGGTATATAATCATCTGCTACTATTCTTTGGGAGTAGCGGTGCATACTATTTGATAGCATATATAATTGTGTATATAGTAGTGTATATTATAGTAGTATATGCATGGTACCTGGTTGATCATGAGGCATCTGGGGTTGGCGTCACAGATGGCATTGACCAAGGATAGACAGCCAGACATGCCAAGGTCCTAGTGGTTATGAAGTAGATAGATAGTGATATAGACAATGAGAGAGAGAGATAGAGAGAGATGGCATTGACCAGAGAGAGACAGCCTGACATGCCTAGGTCCTAGGCGGGTGAGACATAGTTGAATAGCACGTAGTCAATAAGCATCTATGTACAATATATGTTAGTATACATACTACTATATACTACTATATGATGTCATACCGCAAATGAGAGTACCACCTCTATACCGAGTGAGGGCACGTCTCTCTCTCCTATAATTATGGTAGTATATATGAACTCACACTTACCGCTGGAGATAGTACCACCTCTGCCCCCAGTATCATCATGAGGGCACGTCTCTCCACACTCATGCTGGCAGGCATCACAGCCACAAACTAGTGGTTAGAAATGGACTACTCTACTACAATATACAACCGTAGCAAGGTCTATTTTTAACACCAATACTCTATACGTAGTCTCTTAGCAACACACATTGAATGTGTGACACATTCATAGTCATTTATATATCAATCAATCAATCAAGGGGAGTCATGAAGGGGATAGTGTCTCAACTTGTAGTCCCTTGCGGCACAGACCAAATACACACACACATATATATATATGTGTAGAAAGATATATAGAAAGACATTAGATACATTGAATAGAGTATGAGTCCCCACCTTGTAGTCCCTGGCGGCACAGACCATGGCGAGGGCAATGCCTGGAGTTATTAATGGAAGGATGTATAGGTATGTATGGATGTAGAGGTACGATAGAGAGAGAGAGAGCCTGGCGTGAGGCATATACTTCAGTAGTCACCATCTACAAATACTATTGAATATATCGTACATACTCATTGCACGCAGACCATGGCCAGCGCAATGCGTGGGGTCACTAAGAGCTTGTATATGTATGTATTGTATGTAGTATATTCAATGTGTGTACTACATACTATGGAGTGTAGATCCAGGCAGTAAGGCGGACTGTATACAATATACACAATACCATATTCTATACATTTACCATATTCTATACATTTACAGTACCTGTGTTTCCAGATGTGGCCTCTATGAAGACAGTCTCCCCAGGGATGGCCAGCCCACGGTGCTCCTGGGGTAAGGATATATATATATATATATATACATTATATATTGAGAGAGAGAGAGAGAGAGAGACAGTCTCCCCAGGGATGGCCAGATCTCGATGCTCCCGGAGTGCATTGGTTGACATACATACATGTATGTATATATATATGTATGGAAAGAGAGATACTTGGGGTGACAGGACCACGATGCTCCTGGTGTGAGAGGCATGTTCATATACATATATAGAGAGAGAGACACAGAAAACCTGGAGTGACCAGAGCCTACTGTCTCTGTGGATATTATGAATGTGTGTGTGAAAGTATGCATCTAATAGATACTATCTATCCAGTTGTATAAGTATACACTATTCATACCATGTCGTCGATCATCGACAGTGCTATCCTGTCCTTGACACTGGAGCAGGGGTTCATGCACTCCATCTTGCCTGGGAGGATAAGAGGGTGTAGAGGAGGAGGATAGAGAGAGAGAGAGAGAGAGAGAGAGAGAGAGAGAGAGAGAGTACAGTATTTATGCACTCAACCTTGCCTAGAAGGAAGAGAGCTAGTACATACCCTTTTCAATATGTATAGGTATATACATATATGAGTATTCGGAGACATGAGATTCAGGGTCCATACACTCCAGCGTCGGAGGATAATAAGGGATATAGAAGAGAAAGAGAGAATATCGGGTTCACGCACTCCATCTTGCCGAGAGAGGAAAGGATATAGAGGGAGAGAGAGACATAGGGAGATTGACTGGGACGAAGAGGGAGAGGGAGCGAGTAGCACTCACCATAGACTGGCAGACCCCCACTCACTCTGGACAGATGGACCTAGGTATGAGAAAGAGAGAGAGAGAGAGAGGGAGAGGAGGAGAGAGAGAGAGAGAGAGAGAAGAGAGGAGAGATACCCCCACTCAGTAGTGTGAAACTGCTAGATGGACCTAGGGATAAGAGAGGGAGAGAGAGAGAGAGACAGAGAGAGAGAGAGAGAGAGACGCACCATTGGTGTGTTCCCAATGACCCCAGTCACATTGGGTGCAACCTCCATATCTGGTACAGACTCAGGGTGCGACTCTATATATGTCTCAGTAGCCTAGCCTAGCTATAACAGCGGGGAACAGTGTAGTCTCTTTGAGCCTCTCTCCTTTGTCGTGTAGTAAGAGCCTCTCTACTAAGACCCGATGCAAGTTAACCTGTACAGCACAATGAAGAGTGGTTGCTGTGAAGAGCAGTATGATATGGGGTGGGCAGGAGCAGGAACCCATACTGTAGATCGGTGTCGAAACTGTAGTGAGGAATCGGTGACGAGATCAGAGCAACTGTAGACTATGCACCAGGGGCACACAGACTCTAAGTGATAGTAGGGGGGATACAAATATCATTAATATACTACTAGGCCTAGTAGTACACTCTTAACAAACCACAAAAGAGTTCAGAACCTCAGTTCATAATCTATTGAAAAGCACAGTGACTCATCAGAGCCACCACCACTCTCGTCTTATATATATAATCATATTTGGTACCGCCACCAATCTACACAAACGTCTTCCACTATAGGCGATGCAATCCTTGTATCCTGTTGGGGAATCAAGAGACTGCGATCCTCACATGTACATGTACAAGCAAAGGTATGAGTACAAGTGCATGTCGGTGGAATGGAAGAGGGAAGTCTCTCTCTCTCTCTCTCTCTCTCTCTCTCTCTCTCTCATTCAGTCTGCGCGACAATGGCTCTTTAACTCCCTGAGGTTAGCAGGAGAGGACATAACCTTAATTATCCTCCTCTATATACATGCATACACCTTACACCATGTCAATATGATAAGGACACTATGCAATACATATATATACACATGTATATACACACCTTACACCATGTTGTTGGGTGTGTCTCCCTTGGCGTTGTTGGGTGTGTCCTTCACAGGAGAGGAGGGCTCAGTCACAAGGTCCTAAGGGGTCAATGGAGGTCAAGACAAGTCAATGATTAATACTACACGATTGTGCAACATTTCTACACGATATACCTGTATCTGCAGGATGGCTGTGACTGCCTCCAGATCAACAGGGTATACAAT
>BDIP01000262.1:0-23311 GCA_003568945.1 Kipferlia bialata
TCTAATCTGGTTCTCCCCCTTTCTCCCCCCCCCCCCCCTCCCCTCATGTCCAGGCCAGTGAGAGCCCCGCCCTCTCTGACCCTGTCCCCTTCACATACGATGCGGTGCACGACAGCTTCCACGGCTCCCTCCCCACCGGCCTAGTCCAGTACAACATGACCACCGTCGTCACCATCAAGGTGGGTGTGTCTCCACTGGGGGTACTGTATATATATGTATCCCCCCCCCCCCACAAACACACACACACATACGCACATTCTCTCTCTCTATCTCTCTCTCTCTCTCTCCCCCCCCCACCCCCAGGACTGTGCAGTGAGTGTGGTGGATGAGTCCACTGGCACCTCCACCGACTCCACTGGGGACATCTCCAAGGACGTGGTCACATACGTGTACACCTCTGAGCTCCCAATGAGCCATGCCTCCTTCACAGGTACTCTCTCTCTCTCTCTTTCCCCCGCTCTCTCCTTATGAGCCATGCCTCCTTCACAGGTGCTAGCAGTCACCTTGTCTCTCTCTCTCTCTCCCTCCCCCCTCCTCTGCCACCGGCCTCACCCCAGACGGGCTTGACTCCTGCTTCGACTACTCCATGGCCGTCCTCGGCAACGTCATGGCCGTGGGATGCCCCTACCACCTGCAGGACCCTGACTCCACGGACGTCACAGGCACCCTCGACGCCACATACTCTGGCATGGTGTACCTGTACTCCAGGTATCTAATGCTCTTAGTCTATGCAGTGACACCTCCTCTCTCTATATATGTATGCATCCCGTCCAGGCAGTCCTCCATGGCCCAGTGGATGGATTGTTTATGATGATACCCCCTCCCACACCCTCTCTCTCTATATATATATGTACATATATATATATATATACATATATATATTGCCCCACCCACCCCAGGGAGTCCTCCATGGCGACATGGATGGAGGTGGACACCGCCGACATCACCGTCACAGGCTCCGACGCTGCCCTCTTCGGTACCACCCTCGGCCTCACCAGGACAGCCACCGGGGTCTCCCTCGCAGTCTCTGCCCCTGGGGTCAGCCAGGCAGACGGGGGGGATGCCACCGGTGGTGCTGTGTACGTGTACGACGTCGAGGACCTTGACACCACCAGCCTCCCCTCCCTCTCCCTCTCCGCCACCATCCCCTGCCCCCTCACACCCGCTGTGCGCATGGCCACTGCTGAGAGAGAGGCGGGACGCGACTACATGATGCCCCTTCCCATGGTATGTTCTCTCCCTTAGTTAGAGTAACTATATATTGATATGACTCTATCATGTTGTGTATCACCTTCTCATGCCCCCGCCCCTACCCCTCCCACCCCAGGCCGTGTCTGCTTCCCTCATCGCCATTGCCGACCACCAGTACGTCAGCTCCGTCGGTCTAGGAGGTGTGCACGTGATGCACCTCGACGGGGGTGCCTGGACAACGACCACCATCCATCCCTCCACGCAGAGTGCGGACCTGGTGTATGGAGCCGATGTCGCTGTCGACTACTCTGCCACGCACCTTGCCGTCAGCACCCGCCTCATCAACAAGAACTTCTACAGGGACCCCACCATGACCACAGCCGCCTATGTGTACACCGTCTCTGCCAGTGGAGAGTGTGTCGAGGAGAGCACCCACTCCTTTGCCGAGCAGGAGGACTCGCCCCTCGACGCCTTCACCCAGTACTGGTTCTCCGTGGCCCTCTCCGACACCATGCTCATCATCGGAGGCCCCGACTGCGTTATCGACGGCGCCGATGACGATTCCATAGGAGGTATGACTGTGTACGGGAGAGAGGACCCGGCAGATGAGTGGCTGCTCCTCGGGTGCCCTGAGACGCAGCAGACGTCCACGGCGTTCGGGTTCTCTGTCAGCGTTGTGCGTGTCGACACACCCCTCAGCCAGTGGGACGGGACAGAGATTGTCGTTGCCACCTCTCCCGACTACAACGATACCGATGAGATCAATACCAAGGCCTTCATCGCCGTTTACAACCACGTTGACTACTGGTGGATGGATGAGTATATGAACCAACAGCAATGGTTCAGGCACACCAGTCCTGCCATTGCATTTGATGGAGCTACCCTAGTCACAGACGGGGGGGCAGTCAGTGTCGAGGGCTCCCTCATCCACACCTCTGTCCAGTCAGGTATAGTATCTGTGCTATATATATATATCTATATGTATATTGGTAACCCTATATGTACACGTTGTTGAGTGTCCGAGACTCACCCGAGGTCCAAGCTACATGCGCGTCACTAGCCTGAACGATAGCGTCACCAACAACTCCAGCAACTCGGTGGCATGCACAGTAGTGATGGACCCCTGCCTCGGGGGTGTAATTACCCAGTACACCAGCATCTACATCTACTACGTGATGTCTACCGAGACACTCAGTCTCAATGGAGACATGAGCCAGGTGGACTATGAGTCCCAGCACGCGAACGGCATCTACGATTTAACATACGAGATCAGTACCCTTCTCTCACTCCGTGACGGCGAGGACTTTGGTGTGTATGTGAGAGGCAAACAGGACCCCCTCTCCCAGTACCTCGGAGCCCAGTCCTACTACACCTACATCCGGGACTCCATAGTGCAGTCCATCCCTATCATCGCAGCCAGTGAGGTATGGCAGTGTGATTGTATGACTCTACTATATACTCCAGCTCCTGCTGTATGGTGTCTAACTCCCAGGATCCCACCTCTGTTACCCTCACCCCCCTCAACGTTGCGGATGGCACCGAGTCTGTCTCTGTCTCTGTGCTCGATGGGTCTGGTCTCGATATGGCACCCTCCACTGAGTCACCCCTCTCCGTGGCTATCACAGAGGTTGACGGCACAGCTGTCTCTCTTTCTCTCACCTGGGACAGCGACTCCGCCGCCTTCACCCTCCCTGCCTCCTCCCTCCCGTCCGCAGCCCTCTCCATTGGGGACCACACCATGTCTGTCACTGCCACCACCGACTCCGCCTTTGTACTTAACGCCTCCCTCACAGTCTTTGCAGACACAGCCGCCGCCGGCCTCGTCTTCTCCACTACGGCCGCAACCTCCTTCAGTGAGATCGCATTCGACTTCCAGGCCTCTGGCAACTGGGGAGTCGACATCTACGCCGATGCAGTACGCGGGGAGAGCGCCGTTCATGTGTACTACAGACGTTCCCAATACGAGACCTTCGAGTTCCACAGCCTCCTCGTTGAGGCAGACGCTGATGTACAGCAATCTATCTACTTCCCCCCCAGCGTCGCTATTGACGGGGAGTGGATAGTGCGCTCTTCCTATGCTGACCTTGTGGACACTGGATATGACCTCACCTACACCACGTTCCTGACCTTCTACCACCTCGAGGACGGGGTCTGGACCGAGGCACAGCAGATCGCAGTGCCAAAGGCCGGAACCATGGACTTTTCGATGGATGAGATCAATGACGCTGAGGTAAGTCGTTGTTTCTCTTCCTGATACACCAGAGGGGTGGCTCTTCTCTTGTTTATCTTTTGGCACATGTCTAACATACAGTCTATGTTCCTCATGTTCAACCCTGGGCAGCTCCATGTGTACATCTCGGGTGGTATCGCTGTCCTCACCACCCCCCTTGCCCACGATGCCACCGGCTCTGCCCATGTACTCACCCTTGATGCCTCTGGATCATGGGCCTACAGCCAGGAGCTGGAGCCCGAGACTAGGGTCGATGGAGAGGTGTTTGGCACTGTCTGCAGCATCGACGAGGCCAACGACCGCATCGCCATATCCACCTTCATCCCTATGGCGGATGAGGCCCCAGCCTCTATCAATGCTGCCTATGAGTACGAGAGGGACCCCGTTAGTGGAGAGTGGTTCCAGGAGAGCATTGTGCCCGGTGTAACTGACGGCTGGTGGCCATCCAAGCCCCACACCCACTTTGTTGGCATCAGCGGCGATGTCGTTATTGCCCATGTCATGGACGAGGTTGTCACAGCGACGCAGGACGAATGGGGCGACGAACACCTGCAGATGGGACGTACTCGCTTCTACACACGCGCCCTCGGCGGCAGTGGTGGCTCCAAGTACTCTTACACACTTGACAAGACAATCGAGGGTATTCCTTGGAGCTATCTACATATAGCGTCTGTCACGCTAGGCCTTCAACACAACCAGTATTTGCTACTTACTTACCTTCAGGAAACAATGAGGGAGAGAACTTTAGTTCCTGTGTGCCGCTTGTCACCGAGGACATGGTTATGCTCACTGAGCCCAACTACTACAGAGAGCTCTCAGGTGAAGACGAGAGCAACAATGGTCTGACCGAGGTGTACACAAGAGACGCCGAGGGCTCTGACTGGACCCCCATGTACTCCCTTACACCCACTACCTATGACGTCCTTATGGGTTTCTCCCAGACCATGAGCACCGACCCTGTCTCAGGCGATGTCTCCATCACTGTCACAGACCTGGCCACCAGAGAGACAGAGATGTTCGGCCTCATCTCCTTCAACCCCATGCCCTCCTCTGTGCAGCTCTCCTCATGCCCCACCTCTCTGACCGAGGGCTCCAACGACGTGTCTGTATCTGTAGTCGACAAGGCCGGTGCCCCCCGCAGCGACGTGACTGTGTCCCTTATCATCACAGAGACAGAGGCCGGGGTATCCAACTCAGAGACACACTCCCTCACTGCCACAGGCACCGCAGGAACCTACGCGGTGTCTGGCATCACCGTTAGAGACGTCGAGACCACTGCCTCCATCGTTGCCTCTCTTGGCGGCACCACTGAGGTGACCGAGGAGCGCTACATGGTTGTGAGTGACTCTCCAGTCAGCGTCACCAGAGACCTCGATGTTCTCTTTGCCTCCACCACCATTGCCAGTGCCACTATCGACCCTATCCTCCTGGCTGCGGGTGTCGTCCACCTCACCGTGCGTGACGGCAGGGGCTCTGCCATCAGCGGGCTGACCAATGTGTCTGTGGCCATCGGTGGGGGCTCGTCTGCTGAGGCCGTGTGGGACGGGGAGGCCTCCTACTACACAGCCACCCTCGGCGGCTCTGTCGCCCTCGGTGCCACCACTGCTGCAGTCACTGTGGCCGACCCCACCTATGCCTCAGCCTCCCTCTCTGCCTCCTGCCATGTCTACGGCACCCTCGCCTCAGTCACAGTGTCTCCCACCTCAGGGGGCACCGTTGCAGCAGGGGCCGGCCTCGACATCACAGTCTCTCTCTTCGACGCCAGCGGGGCCTCCCTCCCACCCATGGATGAGTACGACTGCTACGTCTCTGCCATCAGTGACGCCGGTGTGGACTCCATCAACGGCGGCGAGGGGACCACTGTGCTTGCTGTCTGGGACGAGGAGGACGGTGTCTACGCGGTCACCTCCACCCCTGTGTCTCTGATTGGAGATGCAGTAGATGTCGTGGCACAGTGTGTTGTGGACGGCAGCGAGACTGTCGACTCTGCCTCTGCCTCTGTACCCGTCACTGTCACCCCCGGTGCCCTCAGCGCAGAGCACTGTGTGGTGTCTCTGTCTACCAACGACAGTGCCGCAGAGTGGTCCGAGGAGTCTGTGGCCGCAGGTGATGGGTTTGTAGTGTCCGTTGCTACCGTGGACGCCTACTTGAACCCCCTCTCCGACGAGACTGTCACAGTCTCCATCACCCTCGAGGACACCACCTCCACCACTCTGACCAGCACCTTCAACGCTGATCTCGACCTCTTTGAGGCACCCTCTCTCTCCTCCTTCGACACCCTTGCCCAGAACATCACAGTTGCAGTGTCCGTGGCACCCAGCACCGACCTCGGCACCACTTGGTTCGTCATCACCCCCAACCCCACCCCCTCTGCCACAGAGTCCACCCTCTCCCTGCCCACCGAGGCTGCAGCGGGTGCCGACATCGAGGTCACCTATGTCCCTGCCGACGAGTACGGCAACCTCATCACCCAGTATGACAGCGTCACCGTGGCCTTTGTCCGTGAGTCTGCCACCCGCGGCACCCTCGCCCTCAGCACCACGCCTGACCCAGAATAGTACACAAGCAGCGCCGTCCCAGCCACCACCGTTGCAGGCAGTGCCATCCCCGTGTACTTAGTTGGATACATCGGTTCTGACATGCACTCCCTGGAGCAGTCCATCACCATCACTGCCGGGGCAGCCTCCACTGTCACCGTCCCAGACACCACCGCCCTCAAGGTCGGCGAGACCAGCACCATCGCTGCCACAGTGTATGACATGTACGGAAACCTGGTAGCAGACGACACCACGCCCCTGAAGGTCGGCTTCACTGACGATATCGGCACTGCCACAGACTGTACCCTGTCCACTGACGTCTGGATGTGTGACGTGACATACACGGCCGACAACCCCTTGTCTGTCGTTACCCTCTACACCTACCAGGACGGCTCTGCCATTGCCATGTACACTATCCGTGTTGTCGGGGGCACCCCCTCTGACGCTGAGTCCTCTGTGACCCCTGACGCAGCTGTCATGGGCGCCACTGTGCTGGCCTCGGTGGAGCTCAAGGCATCCTCTGGTATGCTAGTCATGTACGAGCCCGACCACCCCACCGTCACACTCTCCTGGGAGGGCGAGACCGGCTCTGAGGAGGCTGTGTACTCTGCCACCTCCAAGAAGTGGCTGGCCAGCGTTACTGTCCCTGCCGCTACCGTGACAGGCAACGAGAGGAACCTCATTGTCAGCTTCAATGGCACCCCCCTCATGACCCACACCGTTACTATGGAGGATCAGACCCCTTCTGCTACTGAGTCTGTCGTGACCCCCGACATCTGCGCTGTCTCTGAGAGCCAGGGCTTCAGCATCGGCCTAGCCAACTCAGACGGTGTCACCATTGTCGACAGCGCCCTTGTTGTCACCCTCAAGTGGAGTGACGAGGACACAGTCTACTCTACCAGCCTCAGCACTGACTCCGGCGCATATGCCTCCCTGGTCCCTTCCTCTGAGGTCGAGGGCTCCCGCTCTCTGGAGGTGTACATCGACGGCACCCTCTTCCTCAGCCACTCTGTCACCCAGTACACTCCCCCCGAGGCCGCTGTCGGTACTGCTATCGAGGTGTCCGGCAAGGACGCAGACGGAGGGTACGGCGACACTGTCGTGATGGGAGAGGGTTGGACCATCATCTCTGCCCCCCTCAACGGCGATGACGACGAGGGCAAGGTGTTTGTGATGAAGCAGACCGAGACCACATGGTCCCAGTACCAGGTCCTCGAGGCCGACACCTCTGCAGTCGACGGACACTACGGTGACGCCATGTGCCTCACCTTCGAGGGTACCACCCCCACCCTCTACATCGGCCAGCCAGGCCGCGAGGCAGTGGATGTGGTGCAGTATAGCTCCAGCACATACCAGTGGGAGCACAGTCAGAGCATCCAGGCCCCTAACCCCATGCTTGGCGATGGCTTCGGCTCCACCCTTGCCTGCGAGGGGGACCTTGTGCTGGTCGGTGCCCCATACTCCTACACCCAGCTGGTACCCAACACTGGATCTGCCTATCTCTTTGACATGGGTGGTCAGTCCCTCTTCCAGACCCGCATTGTGTCCAGCTCCCCTGAGGAGAACGCCATGTTCGGGTCCGGCCTAGGCCTGGCAGGAGACATGGCCGCAGTGACCACCGGCCCAGACGCCTCCATCGCCGACGAGACTGTGGTGCTGCAGTACGACTCCGACCTCGACAGGTGGGAGACGGCTTCCAACATCCCCTACGGAGGGTCCGACATCGTGCTGTCCACAGAGATCCTGGGAGTCGCTGACCCCGCTCTGGACGGCGGCTTTGCCATCTACACCGCTGCCACGGGCTGGGGCGCTCTCTCCTCCGGCCCCACAGACACCGCCTCCAAGATGATCGCCAACACCAAGGACACCACCACCGACGAGGTGTCTCTGGCACTGGGCGGCGGCACACTCGTTGTCGTCAAGTCCAACACTGCCGAGGGCACCGGCACCCTCACCGTCTTCACCAAGAGCGAGGGCACCGGAGCCTTTGTAGGCAGTGCCCCTATCGAGGTATCCGGCACCCCAGAGTCCGTGGCTGTCGACGAGTCCGGCAACCTCTTTGTCGGCAAGAGCGGTGACGCTGGCACCGAGGTGACTGCCTTCGACCTGGCCTCCCCCACGGCCCTTGTGCTGATTGACGCCCCCGACTCCTTCGAGCAGGGCACCACCGGTGTCTCTGTGCAGTACTACTTCCTCGACTCCCTCAGTGCCGCTATCGCCATCACCGATGCTGACAACGTCACCATGGGCGTTGGTGATGCCGCTGCCGTTGAGGGAGTGGCTAGTGCCGAGGAGTACTACACCTCCATCATCGACATCCCCGAGGAGGTCGGCAGGGTCGAGCTATCTGTCGACACCGGTAACGGCACCCTCCCAGGGGCCATTCTGGTTGTGGCTGGAGCCCCTGACGCCACAGAGTCTGAGATGTCTGCCGCCACTGACATTGTCGTCAACACCAACGTCGACTTCTCTGTCGTGCTCAAGTCATCATATGGCGATGTTGTGTTTGCCGACCATGATGTCGAGGTCAAGTGGACCTACATGACCCCAGCTGGCACCAACACTGAGGTCACCGAGGTCGCCTCCATGGAGTCTGCCTCTGGCACCTACTCTGCAACCGTGCTGGCCGGTAAGGTTGTGGGTTCCTACACGGCCCAGACCGTGCTGGACACCGATGTGTTCCTATCTGAGTCGTTCACTCTTGTTGCCGGTGCACCCACCGCCTCTGAGTCCAGCATCTACATCACAAACAGCACCAGTCTCGAGGTCGGTGACACTGTTAACGTCAGCGCCACTCTCCTGGATGAGTGGACAAACGTGTGTGACAACGCCGCAGACGTCTCCATCTCCTTCGGGGGTGTCGACTGCACCACAACCTGGAACGGCGGCCCCGAGGTCTGGTTCGCCCAGTGCCCTGCCCCCACAGCTGGGGAGCAGCCAGTGGTGGTCTCCGCAGGGGGCTCCGTTGTTCTCTCCACCACTGTCACCATCGCTGCCGCCCCTGTTGACCCTGTTGACCCCGAGGAGCCCAGCGGAGGCTTCCCCTGGGTCGTTGTCATCATCATTGTGGTGGTGGTCGGAGGCGGTGTCGGAGGTGCGTTGTGGTACTTCAACAACAAGAAGAAGGATGAGGGCATCGATGAGTCAGCAGATGGCCTAGAGGTGTCTGCCAGCCCTGTGGATCAGGTCCCTGACGCTGAGGCTGATGTCAACGCCGAGGAGGGTGACGCCACCGATAACTCCTCTGGCTCTGAGGGCGAGGTCGTCGCAGTCTCCGGTCACGCTCTGGTCCCTGAGGCCGCTGGGGTGGTGGTGGTCCCCGTGATTGCAGTGGTTGAGCCAGTACCCGTGGCCGAGGACCAGGTCTAGACTCAGATGAGTGACCCGACCTATTGTGTATTAATATCTATCTAGCTGCAAAGGATGTGATGGTCTCTTTACCAAGGACCACTACCAATGTACTTTCGGCCCCAGTTGTATATTGTATTCTTCTGAGGAATAGAACAAATTGTGTGAATGAGTGGTCTGTTCTTCTCTTAACGGGAGACTCCAGTCTGGTGTTGCTCTGACATCTTGGTAGTGCTTCGGCGAGTTGGAAGTTCTTCTCGCCTTCGGTGGATACTATGGGTCGATCTGACAGTGATGGCTCAACATGATGCCAAGCAACCATACTACTACTTTGGTTCTATAGTATTCATGGCACCATGACTAGTCATGATACTGGTATATTTCACATGTACTTGTGGGGCTATGAGCACCTATTGTGACTCACAAGCATTCAAGTGTACTAAACTCCCCACTCTGTGTACTACGTCTCTCACATGCTGTGTGGTGTCCCCCACCCACCCACCCTAGCCCTCGGCACCCCATTGCCATCCACTGACATCCTCCCCTCATACAGAGGCACAGGCCTTCTCTCCCTCATGGTTCCATCTGCTGCTCCCCTCCTTCTTGACGCATACCTCATCCTCCGCTGCCTCTCCCTTGGCGTCTCCTGGAACCGGCCTCTCCCTGGTGTGCCCCCTAGTGTCCTGGGGGTACCCTGTCCCATAGGCATAGGACGAGTCACAACTGCACTTCGGGGCCTTGGTCTAACCACTGCCCTGTTAGCAGGTCTCTGCTGCGCTCCAACACTGTCGACCCCAGGGTTGGACCTGTATTGCGTGGGTGTACCTGTCACTGGTACACCATGTAGATAGCCTGTCCCGACTACCCCCTCCATTCCAGACCCCTCTCTCTCTCCTGCCCCACTAGAGGTGTCCCCACCTTGAGGCAGAGTAGAGAGTGACCCCACCCCTCCTGCACCAAGAGGGCGCCTCTCAGCTCTCTCCTCCAGCCTCGCACTCCTCACCATCTCCCTATCTCTCCATGTCTCCCGGGCCACACGCCTTCCCTCTCTCTCCTTGTCTTCAAGTCTGGAGAACCGATACCGCATCCTCTCTCCACCATATCCTCCACTGTTCTGTATCACACCAGTGGTGTGTACGCTTGTGGCTGCAGATCTGTGGTTGATTTGCTCTCTGTGCTGCCGTCTAGGATGCTCTGTCTGTCTGTTTACGCGTTGACGCTCCCTGTCTCTCTGTCTCTCCCAGGTGGCCTGCCCCTGATGCATCTCTCTTCTCTGCTCCCTCCCTCTCCTGTCTAGTCCCTCAGTTATCTGACGCTGCTGAGCCACTTGTTGGCTCGTCTCTCTAGTGGCCTGTGTGTCAGTGGTAACAAGAGAACAACTATAGTGATACCCGTACACTTCTGATGTCTGGGAAGAGAGGGTCGCACTCATCCATAGTGACAGTGGCCTGACAGGTGGGACACGTGTCATTGTATCTGTGGTGAGGGAATGGATAACACTTTTCATATCTACTAGAACTGTACCACGGTTCCTATCTACAGGGGTATGTCTCAAAGACCTCACAGACACAATCACCTCATGTAGTTGGGTACTTGGGTGTGCAGCCATGTCCCGATGCATGGTCTGTGGAACACATGGCCACACGGGGCCCTAACCTTATGGTAGCTCACATGGTATAGAGGGAATTGGCTGAGCAATAGTCATGGCAGGAAACCAGTAACAGAATAGTATACGTATATCGTGTACCCACGGTATGTCATCTGAAGTGCCGCATATGGCACATTCAAGTCGGCTCATTGTCGTTGCCAGGACTTGATTCAATATAGAAAGTATAGAGATCGTGTGAAGAGAGTGACTCTCGGTACAGCCATATTGAGAGCCTCAGAACCATTGATGCTCTACAGTTGCAGTAGACCAGAGACAACTGTAGACCAAGGAGGGATACTGCAAAGGTTTCCTGGCACCTATCACTTCAGGGTGATCACTTCCAGTTCCCACAGCATGAAAAGACATTACTTGTATAGATTTTTCTTGGTAAGTTGACCTTAATCAGCACTGACATTCAGCTATCGTTTATATGGTAGCAAATATTTCAACTACCCAATATGATATTGGGCCAATATCTTCCAACTCAACACTAAAACAAAACCATTATTCTATAATTTACCGGTTGGGTTAGTCACTATAATCCCCCGTGCTTTTCCACCATGTGTGCATACACAGGCCCTTCCCTGGTACTCACAAACCCACAGGCCCAGCACCAGTGCTTGCCACAGTGACATGTTATGTGGTTGCACCCCTCACTCTTCTCCACCGCCACCCCACAGCTAGGGCATGTATGCACACTGGCAGAGAGCTCTCGGAACCGGTTCAGCTCGTTGTTGAGATCGGCCTCTACCTTTTGTCTTGTCTTTGTACCATCACCGATGCTGATACCAGCCGAGTCACAGCTGTCCTGGAAGGCAACGTCCAGGTGGCCAAGGCAGGTGTCGGGGACAGTGATGGTGGCTGTACACTGCTGCGCAGAAGGCAGAGCCAGACGGGCAGTGTCAGTGGCTAGCACTAGAGTGATCCTACTCTGTGGCAGCATAGCGGACCCAGTGGCAAACACTAGGAGCAGCCGCAGAAGGGTGTCGTTCTGAAGGGCAGACTGCTCCTGAACGAACTGACTAAAAGCCTCTTTGAGCCTCTCACTCTTGATGTCAAATGCTAGCATATACCGGTCGGCTGTAATGGCTGGCAGAGAGGCTGCCACTGTGAGGAACTGGTCGAGGGTGAGTGCCGCGACAGTCTCTCCGTACTCCTGATGCAGAGAGCAGTAGCCCCTGTGGATCTCCACCCCAGCCTCCATGGTGAGTCTGACGTAGGATGACTCAAACACCCTGGCAAAGGCACTTGTGTTGTGTTCGTCCAGTACCAGGTCTGACTCTAGCGCACCTGGAACGGAGTCGAAGGGGACAGGGACAGGGTTCTCCAGCAGACGCAACAGACTACGCCGCTGGGCAGGGAATGTTGCTGCAAAGAGGCGGGACACAGCTGCCTCGTCCTGCAGCTGTGCGTTGATGCCTCCCCTCATAGCGGCATACACTGCCATGCCAAACAGGCCGTGGGGGAAGGGACCCTCTAGAAGCTGGAAGGCAAGGAAACGACCCAGGGCGGCATATGCATCTCGTATTGCGTCTAAGGTTGAGGTGTCCCCTGACTCTCTGCGCTCAATCATGATGCAGCACGCCTCGATGGATGGTATTAGCTGGTATGTGCCGTCGCCCCCAGCCTCCAGCAGAGTCACTTGCATACCATTGATGCTCATGGGTTTCTGGAGGGCAGAGAGAAGCACATCGAGAGGTTTCACTTCCTCTCCGTCCACGACAGTTCCCTCCAAGCGACAGTGTCCGGTGATACCAGGAGTAGCAGGTGCTCTGTAATGCTGCAGTAGCGACTCAGGTGTGCATGGCACAGTAGGAGAGTCCTGCTTGACTGCCTGCACCTGCTGCCACAGCAGGGCCTGCAGTCTCTGCAGCCTGCCCAGTGCGGCATCTGATGAGTCAGGAGAGGCAGTAGAGGGTACGGCAAAGAGACCTGCTGCTGCCATGTGGTAGGCCGAGAACCGCTGTGCCTTGGGACCCAGGCACCTGTTGATGAGAGCAACATCTAGGGTACTCAGCGCAGGGCAGGTGAACGTGGTGACTCCGAATAGCGGGATGCCCCGCCCCTCACCACCAGCAAACACCACCTGCATAGTACGTCCGAAGGAGTATACGTCGGAGAGGGCATCAAACTGCTTTGTGGCAAAGCTCTCTTGGTCCAGGAAGAGTACTGTTCCAAAGGCGGTGCGCTCCAAGGTGGTGACGAAGTCCTGGCTGTTTCGAGATATGTCAAAGTCTCCTAAGGCCACGCCCGTCACTCTGCCCTTTGTGTGGTTGATGAAGATGTTCTGGGGCTTGATGTCCCTATGGACCACCCTGTGGCCCTCTAGGGTGGCCATTGCCTCTAGCACTTGCCTGCCTATGTACCGAAGGGTCTCTGTACAGGGCTGTGTCCCAAGGAAGTCCATCAGGTTACAGTCGTACATCTCTGTCACAATGTAGCAGGTGGGTCCCTCGACCACTAGCCCAAGGAACTGAACTATGTGTACGTCTCTGACCGTAGTGTACACAGACACCTCCCGTCTGGCATGCTCCATCTGTATCTTGTCGTTCAGGTCGTACCCCTTCAGCACCACTGGCAGGTGGGACTCAGGGTGTGTGCCCTGTAGCAGAGGGGCACGCCCGCACGTTTCAAACGGCTCCGGCCTGAAGGTGTGGAGGGGTAGGTGGAGGCACGACTTGGCGAAGGGGGAGAGAGAGGTCCCGTCTAGAGGGTGGTCGAGAGGGTTAGATGCAAGAACCTGGGTGAGCAACGAGTGTAAAGTATAAGTGCATTATAGACAAACTATAAATGCACAAGTTTCGTCAACGTCAGAGAATAGTTCATTACTATATGAGGATGGATACCCACTAACCTCTGCAGCCTCGGGATGGAGCAAGTGGCGGTTGAGCCTTACAACCAAGCTCCGTCCCTTGGCGGTTACGGCATAGATGGCGTTCTGCTCCTCTTGAAGAGACGCCTTCTCCTTTTGGAACCGTTCACTATTCTTCCCACTCCTCATACACCTGGCAATACGCACATCACAGATGGCAATGTCCTCCTCGAGCTCATCGTGTCTGGTATTAGTTCTATAGTATGTATGGTGTATACGTGTCTGGTGATTGCACTCATTGAGCTGCCGAACAAGTCCATACCTATCCTGGGCCACCACGGGTAGAGCCTTCAGCTCTGCTATGATCTCCCGCATGTCGGCCTCCTCAGCCTGTCTACACTGCAGCTCTCGGTACATCTCCTCAACCCTACTCCTGATGCTCCTTGCCTGCTTTACGGCATCTGGGTCTACCCCCTCTAGAGACTTGGTACATGCAGAGAGAGAGTCGTCAAGGTCCAGAAGGTTAGTTAATGCCTCCGCCACCTCTGCCACCACAGCGTTGAACTCTGCCACGTATACTGGGTCGATGGGTCCGGGGAGTCCCATACACACTGTAGCAGAGGTAGTGCTGCTGTCAGGGACAGGAACCAGTAGCTGTGCGTGGTCTAGCGTCGATTTATCACTCCTTGCTAGCTCAATTGCTCCCTCCACATCAAATTCCGTCTCCTGGAGACTTGTTATTGCCCTTCGGTACTCTGTGAGAAGTGGCACAAACTCCGACAAAAGTGGGCTCACATTAGTACCACACAGCGAGTGTAGTGGGTGCTGACGTAGGAAGGACTGAAGAGAGTCGTTCATCTGCGATAAGAGTGTAGCTGCAACAGTGTATGGGTCCAGTGCCTGGACGGCATCGGAAAGTGCCCTGATGTCTACTGCTCGGACTTCATCGAGAATCCCTCGGACCACCTGTGATCAGAATATTGAGTGTAACTGTATATGGGTTTCATCCTTGGGCCAATGCTGGAAGGAGAAGTGTATCTACAGAGGAAAGAGAGACGGCATCACAAGACGGTAACGATACCTCAATCCTGTTGGGTGGATCCAACCACAGACACCAGTGGTTACCGTCTACTGGTTGGGGATCAAAGGACCTAGGCTCCTTAGGTAATGAAGGTGGTGTGTCTCTCTCAATCGCTACACTGCACGCAGCGACAAAGGGTGGGCGGCCAGGGATCATTGTGTCACAAGGATCAATGTCTCTGTATACCTCTCCAGCTTCCACTGACTCTGGATCCCCAAGTAGAGCTCGTACTGCAAGTGTCCTGCCAAAGACACTTCTGATACCACCCTCCCGCAGCCTATCTAGAGTGGCCTCTGCACCCCCCGTTGTGGTGGTCTCATTGTGTGCCTCTTCCTGTATGGCTTGGAGAGTGAACGCCTCAATTTCGTCCTTGCTCCTGCCCATGGCAATCCACACACTGAGGAACAGTGGGCTGTCTAAAAGAGTGTAGACACTGCAGTATGACGGACGAGTCAAGAGAAGTCTCCCCTCTGACTCCTCTAGAACTCCGAGAGAGTACAGGATATCACCAGTTGGACTGGACTGTCCAGCCCACATTAAGTGTCGGAGCAGCTTCACCAAGGTCTCTCTCGGGCACTGTATGAAGTATAGGTACTCGGCCTCTAGTGTGTACCCACCCAAAGACACGCTCAAATCACTGAAGAGATCACACAGGTCTCTTTGGGCCCTGTCCGCGTCAGAGGGTGCACTGTCATCTGCAAAGCATGTGTCAGATACGGCACCAGAGAGCAGCCCCGTTGCGAAGAACTCCCCTTTGGAGGGCAGTCTGTATCCACTCGTATATAGGCTAGCGAGGTACTCCACCTCCTCCTGGTGCGTCGATGTCGAAAATGCTCTGAATACACGTGTTACTACAGCATGTTGTCCGGTATGTGCAATCAGAAGGCTAAACAGCCATCTGCGGAGACAGGGCTCCACTGCTCTGACAAGGTCAGGCAGGATCCGCCAAAGGGGGGAGCGTGGTTCGTCACGCAAGTGGAATGAGAAGCACTTCAACACCTGTACCTGCCGACTAGTGTCCCCCTTGCATCCCTCCAGTCTCTTCTGAAAGACAGATGTGACCTTAGTCGTGACACGTGGGGCTGCTGATACTAGTGAGGCAGCCAATGTGAGTGACGGTAGTGTCACTCTTGCCTCTGACAGCAGCGACAGCACAGACTGTGTGTCCAGTGTCTCCAGGGTACTACCGCCAAGTCTTGAGAGTACCGGTACCCCCATGTTGGGAGCAAGGACCTTCAGTAGCTGCGATGATCCCATGCGTTGCCTATTTACCGCGGCATGCCTGCGTACCCAGGACAGATACACGGATACAACACTTGGATGGACAACCCTGGGCCCTGACAGGAGGGTGGCGAGTTCGGATAGGGACACTCCAATCGGTACGCTAGCCAGTGGGGTCAGGCATTGCCCGTGCTCCTCATCAATGCTAGTGGCCAGAACAGGGGCAGACTGGCAGTTGAGACCCAGCTCTGTCAGTGACACCATAGGAGTGGGAGGCCGCTTGCGGTAGAGAGCAAATGCTAGCATTGGCAATCGCACCGCCCATGTGTGGTCACGAGTCTCACTGATCAGAGAGATGGCCTGTCTAAGTGGCGTAGGGGGCAGGGTGGCAATGCACTGAGCGGCGAAAGCAACAGCACGAGCCTGCTCAGCTGGGCACAAGAGCCACAGGACGACACTCCTTGTGAACACCTCGAGGCTGCGAGGGAGCTCGCCCCACTCTGAAGACAGTGCATCTCCCAAGGGGATGACGGCTCTCCAGCCAAGGCTTCTGCTACGTGAGTACATCCACTTTAGCCTTACCAGAAGCTCTGGGTGTCTCCCGCTGTATATCCTTGTGACGGACTCGGCAAGGTGCAGAGCACTGTCGTAGTCTGACCTGTATAGCATGGCCCCTCTCTGATCGTAACGCCAGCGCCAATCAATGTTCTCGCAGATCAGCAACCGCAGGAAGAACTCATGCATGTCAAGCACAAGAGGAACCTCATCATGGGAGTCGTCTTCTGAGGCATATGTCGTAAGGACCAGATGAGCGGGAGCAGGTCGTTGGTATTCAACCAGCGCAGACTGCACATACCCTATCTTCCTGATCATGACTCCCTGGTGTACAGATGATCCAAGGCCGCTCAGAACCTGTGACAGGGTGGTGTGACCATGGCGCTCTAGTAACAAGGTGACGATTGGGACCTCATACCACTCTGGGGCTGAGGAATCAGCTGGAACCTCCCAAGACGAGATCCAGTCGCAGAGGGCGTTGAGTACAGACTCTGGTAGCTCGTACTGTCCCCTTGCTAGCCAGTCGCACAGCTCCCAATGTGGTTCTGGTGCTTTATCTTGACGAAACTCACACTCTCTGACAATCTCAATTGCCCGGCACACATCTCTTTCATACTCTGCGGGTGACATGCTGAATGGCAGGAGTCGAGCACTGGCTTCAAAGATGACTGCATGTTTGTTTCTACCGGTGTACTCAGGACATGGTACGTGACCAAACACACGATAACCGTATTCCACGAGACAAGCAAGGGCAAACGGCGCCATCTCATTCACAATAATCCTGTGACGTCGAAACCGACTGAGGGCCACAACTGTCCTCCACATTGTATGGGCGTATGGAATACCCGTACCGCTAGTGACAAAAATCATAGCCGACTCTACCCATGCAGCACCGTTCTCGAAAAGGGATAGAAGGGTCAGAGCGTATGTCTGTCGCTCGTCTTGCGACGACGCACCACACCACTGAGACATGTAGGGCCGCAGCTCCTGCCGCACCTGTGCCTCCAGTAACATGTGTGTTGCAGCATACAGCACACACACTTTGACCGGGTGACACTTAGAGTCCCGAAGCCACTCACAGAGTGCTTTGGCGGGCAAGAGCTGCCTGTGCAGTAGTTCTCCGACGAATGACGTTGGAGAGTCCCAGTGGCGGAAGTGGCAACATCCCCACTCATCTGTATCTGAGTCTGCTCCTGTCACACAGTCTGTGTCCTCACCTTCCTCCTTGTCACACTCAACAAGTGACTTGGTGTATACAAAGCGGTCAGGATCGTGTCGATGCGGTACGACCATTGTATCGACTGAGAGACGTGGCAGAAGCCACTCCAACAGTGGAGGGGGCAGTTCTAGCAGATCCATCGTAGGAACAAATGTCCCCATAACGTCAGCTACATCACTAGTCTGAGGCTTTCTCATCACAATATCCCAGATGGCAGCACAATCCAGGCGATGGAAGTCTCTGTTGTGCTTGCCTTGCTGCCGTAGCCCATCCACAGTAATGGTACAGAGTGTGAGAAGGTTGTCTGGCAGCAGCAGGTGGGACCTCAGGCTAACGATCTGTGGCTGACATAACACCTCCTCTGCTACCCCCCACTGCTCAGTAGACAGGCAGCAGAGAGGTAAGTTGGTGCTATCGTCCTGTCTCAGTGGCCCAGGTTTGGCGTGGCTAAACATGGCTCTGACATCGGCCTCTAGATGGGTGAAACAGAGCATATGGTCTCTCTGTGCTACCCAGCGCTTCTCTGGGGCCCTCATGTACATGCAGTACTCATGGGTGGCAGCATCTGCCATAGCCTTGGTGCAAGTGATGTTGAGCTCGGTGTGACGGGCTAGACGAGCAGCATAGCGCCAGTGCCTGGTGGAAAACTCAAGGCTGCAGCGCCCCCACACACTCTTGTCACCAAAGAGACTGAGCAGGCTCGAGGTGTGTGTGTGTATGCTATCACTGGTAGTGCTTCCCCACTCTGACAGATACTGCCGGTGGTGAGGGGCAAGAGTGGCAGCTAGCAGCATGTGAGCAGTCACTTGCAGAACACTGCCCCCGGTCTGTCTGTCAACAGACTGGCTTAGCCAAGAAGAGAGGATCTCCGGCGAGACAAGACGTCTGTGGACAAGCCGAGCCGTGAAGGTGGTGGGAACATATCTCGCGGTGAAGGGCACAGCTAACGTGTCAGAGGGTGGAACACTATCACCAGTTGCTTCTGCTTCTGCAGGGCCAGGAGCATCCACCTTCAGCCTGGGTAGAATCCACTCAAGAAGAGCAGGTGGAAGCTCTAACATTGCCATGCTAGGTTCGACCATCCCCATACGTATATCTTGGGGCACCTGCATCACAATGTCCCAAACAGGAGCACAGTCAAGGTAGTGATAGTCCCTGTTACGCCTGTCCTGCTGTCTCAGACCCCTATGTGTGCGATGACAGAGAGAGAGAAGGTTCCGTGGTTCAAGCAGGCAGGTAGTCAGATCAATGTTGGTAATTGCAAGCACCTCTGCCATCTCAAGCCACTGAGGGGGTGTCAGGGTGGCAAGAGGCAGCTGCACGCTATCACCTGGCTGAAGGGCAGTTGTCTGAACGGTACCCAGCAACGCCCTTACGTCAGGTAACAACTGCGTGTGGCAAAGCATCAGCTGCCGCTGCGCACACCACCGTCTTTCAGGTGCTCGCATATAGAGGCACAGCTCGTGGACGGCGGCGTCTGCCATTGCCTGAGAGCAAGTCACGTTGAACTCAGGATAGACGGCAAGCCTAGTGGCATAGCGCCAGTCGATAGGTTTGAACACCAGCCGACAGCAGCTCCAGACTGGGTTATCCCCAAAGAGAGGGAGGACACTTGAGATGTAGTCCCGGCTACTGATAGCATCGACACTACCCCACTCTCTGATGTACCGACGGTGTTGAGGGGCTAGGGTGCTTGTCACGAGCATGTGTGAGAGGGTATGTAGCACACATCCGCCAGTGTGTCTACTGACCGACAGGGATAACCAAGAGCAGAGACTCTCTGGCGACACAAGGCGTCTGTACAACAGCTGAGACGCAAAGCCCCAGGGCACAAACCTCGGAGAGTAGGGTATGCAAAGCGTACCATCTTCAGACAGCCTCGCATCTCTGGATGGACGAGAATCCACCTCTAGCCCAGGTAGCAGCCACTCTAGTACATTGGGAGGCAGTTCTAGTAGCCACAGAGGAGGGGACTTGATGACCTCATCCATCTGCAGGGGCTGTGCGAGTAGTCTCTCCCACAACGGGTAGACTGAGGTGTGACTAAAGTCTACTGGCGAGGGGTCTTGGGCAAGATACTGGACTGTCTTGGAGCACAGGGCCAGTAGAGGGCTGGGAGACTGGAGGATAGCTCGTAGGCTTGACCCCCCAGGGAGACTCTCTAGCACCTGTTGCACACCCTCCCACTGGCCAGCAGTGATGTCCAGCAGGGCAAGTGCCTCTCTCTCTCTGTCCAAGAGCACACAGGCACTGGGTGTGCTGTTCACCAGAGACAAACAGAGCTGTGTACTACAGCCCCTACTCAAGAGTGGTAGTAACGCAGAGGGGAGGCATGAAGGATACTCCACTATGCATCCATCAGAAACAAGTGCGTCTAGTAGTGGTGTCAGGCAAGGGGAGGAAAGTGCTCTAGCAGCTGCCAGGAGCACATTCCCTTCCTCGTCCTTGTCAGAACACCACTGAGACAGCTCCTTACTTGTGAATGCCTGGATCAGAGAGTGCATGTCACACCATATGACCTCGAGACAGACGGAGTGGCGCAGAGTGGCAACCGTGTCCCCAAGAGAGGGGGGACACAGGGTGGCTAGGAGATGGGTTGCCATGGCCACGTTGCCATGTCTGATTGCAGTGATGATGGGACTCTTGACCCCACCCCCTCTGCCAAGAGGCCACAGACTACGCACTGCCTCTACCCCGATATGCTCAAGGAGAGCATCTGCGAGGGGAGTGGCATGCTTGTCACCTAGCCTGGCCACAACGTGTAGGGGGGACTCTCCGTTGCACAGGGCGACGGAGGGGTCTGCCATGGCGTGTGGTATCTCTTTCCGACCCGACCTCTGAAGAGAGGCCGGAAGGGGCTGACCCAACACACCCCTCAGTAGGTGGAGCAGTAAAGCTTGAGAGATGCGTGGAATATTCTCCAGCAGTGCATGCAGCACCGTTGTACCAACGGTATCGGCAGAGAGGGAGGGGGGTGCAGCAAAGATACTCTTGCCAGTCAACACCTCCAGAGGGTCTATGCCACGCCGCTCTGTCTCTCTCCACACGTCAGCTGCCTCCAGTGGCCGTGAGTGTATAGAGAGTGGGCTGTACTCCTGGGGAGAGGCTGCCTCTGGGTCAGGATGGCAGGTGTCAACAGCGCCGAGGGCACACACCAACTCAACGGCGGTGAAGGGACAGCGCGGCGGAGGCAGAAGATAGGGGCCACCCAACAGGTTGAGTCTACTGGGGTCTAATGCAACTTGAGAGGGTGTGCGGCCATACACATCCCTACAGTCCCTCAGTGTCTCCAGCACCCCTAGTCTCTGGCACTCACCCAGCAGTACAGTGTCATTCCTATACACTGCAAGATGGGCTAGGGTGGCACCCTGCCCGTCCCTCCCCTTCCAGTGCAGGGAAACTGCCAGAGCGTCCTCCAGACACCCCCTCTCTGCTGCTTGCACTAAGGCTATGGGGGATAGGCCGGCTGTGACGTCACATGAGTAGAGCACGGCCTGTATATGGGGAGGGGTGTCAGAGAACGGGGGACCCACAGTCAGAAGCCTCTGGTACGAGGGAGGGAGGGAGTTGGCATTGAACCTCAGGGATGGGACTGGGACGAGGGGCAAGGGGTTGGCCCACACCCACTTGGGTGGAGAAGGTGGTACAGGGAGAGGCTCAAGATCCACTGGGTTGAGTATGATGCTGAGAAGTGGTAGAGCCAGATACGTATTTGCCCACTGACAGATGTAGTGACTGAGCTTGAATTCACACCAATGGCATTGCTGTACCTTGGGTTGGAGTGCGGTCTCTCCATGCATCTGTGTTCTTTGGCGCAGGCACACCTCCAGCGCTAGCCTCGTCCCTCTTTTCATGCTTGGATGCATCCTCTGAGGAGGATCCCTACAATGTGAGAAGAGGAGGGAAGAGGAATGATGAGGGAATACGGGTGTGATTGCGGAGAGTTGGGGAGGGGGGAACGACGATAGAAAGGGAGAGCGAGCGATAGTGCTGAAGATTGACTACTAGACATGGAGTACCTGAGTGAGATGGATACTAATATACTATGATATATGTATACAAAGAGAGAGGCGGAAAGAAATTACTGGGAGCCAGCATATAGAGGCACGTATAGCGTACCATACAACGCCACTGTACCATCTGGTTCATATATGGACATATACCATGCTATTACTGCGTCTGAGCCCATGTATGTGAAGCGTGTAGACCCCCTTACCCTATATAGACAGTATATTAAGAGACGTACCGAGTCGTGGCTAACCTGACAGTGCTTCGTAGCAGAAGGGGCCTCCACGGTGCCCTGGGGTCAGCAGATGGAGGGGTAGGGGTAGTATGATCTCACTTGTCAGGAAGGAGAGGAGTATGTCACCTCACTAGTACACGTCTGGCCTGGGTCCTGGGGACTGGGGGCAGTACACACGAGTTCGGGTGTTATGTCGGGGGCACAGGGCTCACCCAGATCGGGCATGTAGGAGACAACGCTGGTATGGGCAACAGTGACCTATGCTGTAAAAGTGCTGCCTTGATAAGCTGGACCATCTCAAAAACGAAAAGGGTGTAGGCGACCATCATACACTACAGTCTAAACTGTGACAGTTCAACTGTCAATATGTATAGTGCAGAAATACAGTCTATTATGAGTCTTCCATAAACAACCAGAATAGTCTCAGGCTCGACTAGATCCATTCATATGGTACTGTCGTCCGAAATAGGAACAAACTCTCTACAGCGCAGTGACTGTCCTTAGGACAATAGGCTGACTATGTATCGCGAGTCACAAGTGACACGAGTGGATCAAGTCAAGGCCAGGGCTCCACTCTGTCCACATGGTCACTGTGATGTCAGCTATAAAGGAAGGCCTTCTCAGACTTAGTAACTCAGAAGGGACCCAGTCGAGAATCTAAGGGGCTAGGCTTGAGGGCCGACAAAAACATATCTTCAGGAGATGCTCCTCCTACTCTCAAAGCTCCTTGGCATGGAGTCCCGAAGCAGAGGGACTAAGCGCCTGCCGAAGGTTGGAATGGTGATGGGTTTAGTCAGTTCTTTTCCAAGAGTCTTAGTTGGTTGTTTCTGAGTTTTGCTCACTTCAGCCCGCCTCCCCAGATGTACTCTCTGTATCGACTCTCAGTGAGTACAAGGCCCTAACAGGGGAGGTACACACTCGTCAGATACATCATTATCAACAGTAAGTTTCTTAGTATTCTCCTTTAAGCGTCCTCACCCCTTAGGATCAGGTTACTGTCTCAGCACAATGCGCAAAGTTTTGGGCCACTTTGCCTGAGAGACGTAAGTCCAGGTACTTTCGAAGTACTTTACTGCTGACAGATGAGATCCATGCCCACAATTTGGCGGTTATCAAGGAGGAGATGAAGGATAGATATTGAAGTACCTCTCTATCACTGAACTTGAACTCTAAGGGGATCCCCCCCCCCCCCCCCCCCCCCCCCCCCCCCCCCCCCCCTCCCCTCT